>CAJNIZ010043285.1:11076-30017 GCA_905231905.1 Symbiodinium pilosum
GAAAAAAAAAAAAAAAAAGTAGATGGCAGAAGGTGCCACAAAGAGAGTTCATCGACTGCAAGGAGAGGCGGAGCTCAGGACAGCAGTCATCCCAATCTTGCAGCGTGTGACCCATTTGGTCCATGGGAAGTTGGCAGCCACGTGCGGAAGCATTGAGTTTCGGACGTTGTGGTGCACTTCACTGACGTCGTCCAAATCGTCCAGCCTTGCTAATACTTGGCTGACCGCGATGTATACACTTTCTGGGGGCCACACCCCAAAGTGTACACACTCTTGTTTTTGGGAGTGTGCCAGTAGGTAGGCCAGGGTAGGCAGTTCATCGTCAAAACAATGGGAGATCGGATACCTTCAGCAAATCCTTCGTATAGGCAGCTTTCGATTTGCGCAACCGCAACCCCAGAGGGGGAAAAAAGAACATGGTCAAACATAATACTGTAGAGCTGAGTGGTGCAGAACGCCCGCAACCGTGCGCATCTGGGGCTCAGACAAGTGGAGGAGCTTCCTTGCAAAGTACTTGGCTGCGTTGCTTGCACCACGCAATTGCGCCACCAAGCGCGTGCTGTCCAGTGAGTTCTTGAAAGCCCTGATTAGAAACGGCCAAAAATGCAGCTTGGGCACAGCACTTCATAGCTCTGCTCGTGGTTCAAAGGCGCCTTGCGCCAAAGTCTGGGGGATGTCACCAAACGAAAGGTTGTCATCTGACAAGGTGCCGCCCCCCCAAGCACTTCACAATTGAGTTTGATGCATCTGTATACAGGATAAAAAACAAGAGGCAGAAATCGAGAGGAAGGGACGCTTGCCATGCCTCCACTTGCACGCGGGTTGCCTGCTCTGATTTGCTTGGTTCGAAGCCTGCAACAGTCTGGGCAATAGGATCCAGATCTGTCAACACGACACGAAGCCCTTGGACGTAGACTACGGCACTATGGTCTTGATTTTCCCCTGTTCTTAGCCCCTCCCCAAACACAAACAGGCGAAAGGCCGTGGCATCTCGAAGTGCGCGAGCGTTGTTCGGACAGTGGAATGCTAGAGCCTTTGGCTTGAGAACAATTAATGTTGAATCCCCATTAGGGCGGGGGTCTCCAATAAAGTACGGTCTGTGAAAATCATTCTGGACCCTTATTCGATTTGGGGGGTCCCAATAATGTAAAGTTTTTCTGACGGCAAAAATTCTTGGAGAAGGTTCTGATGAGGCCAAAATGGTTTTGGTTTTAAATCCAGGCCTGCACATGAGAAGGACAAGCCCTATTACCTCGCGAACCTGCAATTTGATGCCATCAAAAACAATCGCATTTCTTGTTAAACCGCTTACTTCAACAGGCGAGCCAATCGAATTCCAAAGGGGGTAGTCCAGCAGAAGCCCCTGATCCTCAATAATGTAAATGATTTGGCGGGCTCAATAATGTCAAGGTTTTTCGGCCCGCGTAGTGGTGAAGCCATTCTAATTTGTTGTGTTTAATTCGATTTCTAATTGATTTCAGAGAAATTTTCTATGCGTGTTTTCAAGGCCGGGCCTTTTATTGTGAAGGCCGAGGATCCTGCCTGCCCTTCCTATTTGTTTGAAAGCTAAGCTGAGCAAGTCCTTATGAATTTGATAGAAGCCGAAGGGTCCCTCTTTCCTTATTGAATTTTTATAGGAAAAATAAGATCCCCCAAACCCCCAATTCGTGTTGAGGCCTTTTGATTACAGAGGCTCCCCTTTTTGTTTGGGGGGGCCCCCACACGAATCAGGCTCCAACATTAAGGGCTGGAAGGCCTGCTTCAAAATGCTTTGGTGTCGTTAACCACCCTATACTGCAAGCTGAAGGATTGGGATGCATCTGGTCTGTATCCAGGACAGCTGGACACCAATTGTTTCTATTTGTTGCATTGCTTTGCTTCGGAACATGAGGAGAATTGGCCTGCTCGGGCTGACTTTCCTGGTCTGTACTGCGAAGCTGGGCTAATGATGGGATTCAAAAGCACAGTGACGTCGACGTAAGAGCTACCATACAAAAAGCAAGGATTCAAATCAGGAGTTCCCATTCCCTTCACGGCTTCCCTGGCATGGACAGCTCTGGACCTTGTGTCAAATTTCCATTCCAACATGGAGGACAAATAAAATATGCATGCCAGTTAAAATGTAAATTCATACTTACTATTTACAGCAGTTCCCAGTAAGCCCTCGTCAGCAAAACGGGTGGACGAAAAGCTACCCCAGCACCTCCATCTGCCTAGCAGGAGGCCATTGCAAATATGCACCACATGATGAAATGAAAAAATGGAGGCGGGGGCGGGGGAACGGTTCATCCTGTCTCACGGGTTTACATGGCTTGCGGAACGCTTTGGAACAGCTTGTGAGTAAGGGGCGCAGACAACTTGCAGAGGCATTTGGTGTCTAGACTCCCGGGCTACGACTTCTGTGACTTGCAAGTAATTGGGCCTGCCGAAGTTTTTAGCACATGACGCATTAAAAATCAAGCCTGGCACTAAATTAACAGTTGTTTTTGGGCTGCTGGCTTGCAGGCTGTCAAAATTCACTTTCTGCAAAGAAGTCGTTGCGGCTCGGTTCGAGTCAGTTGGGGCTCCTTCCTCGCTTCAATTCTGGGGTCGGGCTCGCCTTCGGGGTGTTTTCAGCCTTCTGGGGGTTCCTCGCCCAAGTCGGTTCCGCACTGGTGACAGTGTCCTCCGCTCGCCTCATCAGCTAGCGAGATGTCTGACGCGTTAGTGTTTTTGAAACTTGAGAAGCGACCAAAATTGACTAACCCCCCTAAGAACTCCAAATCTAGAGCACACTGTACCACACACAACACTTTCCAATGCGTAGATCTCGCTCCAACACAAGCGTGTAGGCCCCAGCAAAGCCCGCCTCGACATCTAGGTAGAAGCCTTCAGGGTACTTCCAAAAACCTCAATAACATACTGCGTAACATGCTAGAGGCAACCGATAGAGAGCCGGAGAGAGAGAGAGAGAGATATATATATATATTAATCCGGAAAACCCGAATAAAATTCCACATGTAGAACGTATATGTAGCGCACTTGAAGCAAGTAAAGGAGCGGCCACAACAGACATCCCAAAGTTAGCTGCACAGAGAGGCAACCAGCATTCTGTTGCGCCTGTTTGCGTACGTGCGGCAGAAAGTGGTCTAAATGCAATGCGTGCACCTATGTGAATGAATGGGCTACAAGAGCAATGCTGCATAATTGTCTAAATGGAGAATTTTGGATCAAACAAGCGCCTCGCGCGTTCCCAAAAACCTGCTCACCCTTCACACCACTCTCTTCTGAAAATCACAGAAAAGGGAGCTCCACTCTGCCCAAGAGCCCTCCTATCCATCCCTGATAGTGATCAGTTCGTTTCACCATTAGACACGAGTACCCGATGTACACACATTTGGGGGGGCAGTATGCTTTACAATTAATTAACACCCCTCTACTCACCTGGTTTGAGACGAGGAAAAGGTTGGTGCGGAAATGAAGAGGAAATTCTCCAAACCCTATCTATCTATATGCCCCTACATAGCCCCACGTGTGACCCCCATATTATTCCCCTTTTCAAGGTTTCAAGAAGGACTTGTGCCTGAGACAACAAGGATGGCCCTTAAGCAGCTATGGAGGTTTAGACACGAGGTTTAGGGTTTGGGGTTCCTGGCTATGTCACCATTGCTGACTGGCGGTTAATAAGTTAATAAAGAGGAAGGGAATATAGTGTACAGGGGTTATATTCCCTACTAAGCACCAGTAAGATATTCTAGCAAAGCTGCCAGAACTCCCAAACCAGACATAAATTTTCTTTCGAGACTGTCTTCTAAATGTTACTCTACCATGTGGGGCAAAGTCGTGACAATTCGCCGAAAATCGTTCCACCCACGCAAACCTAGCAACGCGCCTGCGCTCTCAAAAGCGGAGACTGCTGCGTGGAAGTTTTCAGGGAGAGTTGTGGCCTTGCGCAGAAGCTGGGATTCTTCGGGAGCCAGCAGCCATGCTGAAGATATAGTGAGATGAATGCACGGTTTGTAGGGGGGCTTGGGCTTGGCAGAAAGGCGCACATCTTTCCAGGAGCGCGTGCGTCAGATCCCTGTCGGCAATCTGCACCATCTCCAGACTATGGGAAGCAGTCATCTTCACAAGTGCGCGGGCTCAGTTCTCGAGGACCGCCTCAGTTGCCTGCTGCGTCCATGATGTCGGCGGGCACATCCAGCACGAACGCCACAATGCGGGGTCCCAACTGCCAAAGTTCCTGATCTGCAAGATTGTCGCGATTGTGCAGCACGAGGACCAATTCAATCAGCAGGGCCGCCGTGAAGGTCCATGCCACCCATCGCTATATTCCCAGACTCAAGTCCCTGCAGCCACTCCTTGCTGCACTTCGCACCATCATGCAAAACGATTGGCGACCCAACCCTTAACTGATGCTGCCAAGCTGCAAGGGCCCCACGCTTGGAAAGGAAGCGATTGTATTCGCGGCAATGTGGGTCGATGATACAGGCAGGACAGCCGTGCTGACAGGGGCAATCTTCGACCTGTTGCTCAGGCAAATGACGCACAACAATCAGGCCAATCAGCATAGCTCAGGTCTCCGCAGCGCCAACAAAACAAGGAACCGCTTGACATCGCTTCACAATTTCTTTCTTCGTTCCGCCAGACGGTGGGCAGCACACTTGAGGCTCAAAGGCTTGTGTTTCACTTTGGGGGGGCTGTCGGTGCTCCAAAATGTTTTCAACAAAGCTAAGGTATGAAAAACATGGCTGACCCGATCAAGGAAGTGATGCTGGCATGTGTTTACCCAGCCGATGCTGGACAACATCGATCTTCTCGGGAATGGCTCAGAACATTTCAAAACAAAGTCCTGAAACGAGCCCTAGTTCTCATACAGCAGGGGCACTGCCCGATTGAAGCTGTTGGAGCGGCTCACAACAAGTCCTTGTCTGCCAAGAGGCCAGGCGGCGAGCCTCGCGAAGCATGGCGAAAGCGTGGGGGAAGGCTGCGTCACAAAGGCCAAGGCCCTGCAAAGCGCTGCAGCATCTTGGAGGGTTGGATGCTCAAATGACTCAAACACCTCCAGCTGCTGCTACTTCAATGTACGTACCGTCCCCACCCTCGAAAAAGAGGGGAGGGAGAGAGGGAGGCAGAGAGGGACGGAGAGAGGGAGGGAGAGAGGGAGGAGGAGAGGGAGGGGGAGAGAGAAAGAGAGAGAGAGCAATGCAGGACGTTTCAGGTGGGAGCTCTGGAGGTTTCGGGAGGTGTTTGAATTCAGGGCTCAGAGTGCGGAGTGTTCTGGCCTCGTCCTTTGCATCGAAGATCATAAGGCGAGGGTGGTCCTGGGCATGCTACTGTAAGGCATGTTGAAGCTTGGAACAAAGACTGACACTTGGGACAAGTGCCAGCAGCATGCTGGCAAGTTTCCATGGGTGGTGCTTCATGCTCGTCCATGCAGGCAGCATCTAGGTCACGTCGATCCGCCAGGACGAAAAGGGGGAACACATGCAGCAAGGCATGCATTGCACCGTGTGCCCCAGCCCATCCGCAGCCCCAGGTCCACTGCTCTGCGCCCTCTGCTGGATGCGAACCATCGGCGCCCTCTCTCTTCCAAGCAAACATTTCCGGCCGCCGGGCCACACCAACTGGGTCCTCAAACCAAAGACCGCGCGTGCAGTAGCCCCAACTGGGTAAACTGAGTTCCACTTCAGGTTCTTGTTGCGCATCCTGTGATTTCCAGAATCTTTTGAAGCTCTTCACGCGGCTCTCCATCTCCACCCTGCCTAAGAACACCTTTGCTGGTCCAGAGGTCGCGTGCTTCTCGCGCGTGTGGATGCGAACCTCTGTGTGGTCAAAGGCTCGAGTGTAGTACGCAAGGGGTGTATCACACTTCTTCACCGTTGCCCGTCTCCGCTTCAGGTCCAGGTTTGTGACAAAGTATTCAGATCCCCGATAGCCTCAAACAAAGCGGCACACACAACTGCCAAGAAACTCGCAGCAGAACAATGAGGACTCTCAATCATACTGGGCCGCGATAGACAGCTCCTGGATGCAGCGAGTAGAAGGCCTGAGGCCACTTTTCCCATGGGTCAAACCTGCTTGCTGATGTTCACTCTGAACTTTGAACGCGGATCCAAGCCTTGGAGACATCGATCTCGTCCAGCTTGCGAAAAGCAGCAACAGCTCCACTTGCCAGCGCATCGCGACTGCCACAGGCTGCTGGTGCATGGAGAACCCAGTACCAAGCCCCAATCAAACCAGCGAATGCCTAACGAACCCAGGGTCCAAACCTTAAAATGTGGCGGCTATACGGCGGCGCCTTTGCTCCTGCAAGAAGCCACCGTGGTCATGGCTTTGTGCCTGCCATTCAAATGAATATCTTTGGGGTAGCAGCTGCTGCTAGATCTTGCCACTCAGCTTAAGGCCTGCTGCGTTGCCACTTCTTCCACCACCTCGAAATGGTCCTCGAATCAGTCGACGGGTATGGCTGCTGGTGGATCAATCATCCAGCATACAGCACAAGACCGCGGATGTAAGCAATGTACCTCCACAGCCCGGATGGACACTGCTCGGTGTGGTCCTGGCAGACGTCAAAGAATCTCAGAAAGACTTCGTGAGCCACCACTGAAATGCACAAGCTTCTGGCCCTACCCTAATTTTTCCAGAGCTGCAAGATAAATGCCGTGCGTAGTCAATGTCGCCGACCGAGATTGATCCGATTTTTACCATTGGAAAAAGACACGTGAGCTGAGGCATGTGCGAATCTTCCTGACTCCTGACCCTGCAAGAGTCCCACGTCAGTTGCACTCCTGTCCTCCCGGTCGCGTGGCCCACCGTCGAGCCGGCACTAAGACCAGGGCGTCATCCTGCAAAAATGAAACAAGCGTTAAAGTGAGTCTATAGTGCCAGCGAGAAACCGAATTGGACACTTACAATAGTCCGCAGTGATCCTGATTGCCCCGGCTTTGCTCAAACCTACCTAACTGCAAAACAATAACAACAAAATGACTATGTTGTTCGCATGCCCTCCCTGAAAATGGACTCCTCTCAAAATGTCTTAAAAAGAGGCATCCTGGACTTATAGGCAGGCCTTAAATCCTAGGCTAGCTGAAGCTGTCTGCTCGTGTCTTGAAATTTGTGGTTCATTGTTTCTCGTAGGAGAAGAACTAGGGACCATCTTCCCTGCAAACAGCAACCATTCTTGGGGGAGCTGCACCTGGCCGAGGATTGCCGTTGGATGACTAGACTACACAAGCATGGGAGCCTTTCTCACTGATCTTAGCTTCTCAACTCTACTCAGACCCTAGCCCATCATTTGCAGTCTCGACGCCTCGTGTTCCTCCTCCAAGCTTCCTTCTGCCAGACACTTCCTTGGCAACATCCACCCAGGTTTTTTCAACACGCTGCTGTTCCAGTCAAGCTGTCTGGCAGCTTGTAGCCAAACAGCGGACAAATCTGCCGAACCTCAATGACCCAAATCTGTCAAGCGGGCAAGCTGCCGTACCGCTGCTTGCCAGGCCGAGTTCTCGCCACCCTCATGCCAGAACCTGCGCGTGGCATCGAGGCAGTCTTGCATAACCGTCGCAGAGAGAGAGAGAGAGAGAGAGAGAGAGAGAGAATAAAAAAAGAGATAGCAAACGCAATAACAATCTCGAAGCCCGCGCCTTGCATCCTCGGCCTTGATCTTGCGCTCAAAGGCCACGCACGGCAAGTGGGCTCGCAGCACCTGCGAAGCTGCAAAGCATGGTAAAGCTAAATTTGCCTGTCAAGTCAAGCTTCTGACTATAAGGTAGCTAAAGGCGTGCTCCCTTCGGTGCAGCAGGAGTACGGCAATGTTCCCCGGCACCACTGCCACAGATTCTGGGCGACGAGCCTAAGAGGCTGCAAATGCAGCACCAATGTTCAAAGCATTTTCATACGTACTAGAACCTCGTGAGTCCCCATACAGTAGTCGTAGTCAGGTGCCCATCCACAATCCAAAGCAAAGTCAGGTGCTCATCACACATGAAGCAACAAGCAATAGAACTCATGAGTCCTCTGAGGCTCCAGGGGCTCCAAGTCACATCTGAGCCGTGCAGTGCCAACTAACGGTAGCACGCGGTGAAGCATAGTGGAGTGTTAGCTTCCAGAAGACTCCTAGCCTGCGGACAGCCAGCTTTAGATGGAACTCTTCAACGGAAAAGATGCCTCTCATCGCTAGCCTGAAACATCATCACAGGAAACCTGCTTTCAATGCAGGTTGCTAGAAGCTCACGTGGTCGGTGCATGAAGTGCTGGTCCACGGGATCCTCAAATCCAACCTCTGCAAGTTTAGGGAAAAAGATGTTCTGCACGAGGGCCGTCAGCTGCTGTCTGGGGCAAGATACTGTGAACGTGAGAGATTGAGGCGAACAAACTCGTATCTAACGCGTAGCAGCACACCAGAGCCGCCTCTTGAAGCCATCGAGCCGAGATGCAAAGAAGGAGATCCCAGGATGCCCAGCCCTTCCAGCTCTGCCAAACTGCTGGCCTCGATCGCACTCCGTAACACCCACAACCAGAAACTTGGGGGGCAAGCCAAAGCCTACAACAGTTAGCCAGGCACTCAGGCCTTCAATGTGGGATCTGTGCCATGGCCATGGAACTGGCTTTCGTGAAATTCATGGAAGTTTGTATGCTGCAGTCTCCCGAAGTGATGCGCCTGTTTCATGCCGACTGCAAGCTCTCCACTACGACAGCCTCTTTCGCCCACCCCTACCTGCTTGCAAAACATAAGAAAGATGTCATAGCTTCCGCAAAAATGGGTCTTCAACACCTGAAAGTGTCCCCACCGCATGCCAGCATAGCTGCGCAGGGATGCCACGCTGCCAGGGAAGCCCAAAGAGATTGTACAGTCCAAACCTTGGCAAGACTTTGTAATTTGCCATTTGGAAGTATGTGGCTATGCAATGCTATGCATGACCTCTCAATCTGTCTATCTTGGTAGGCGTTGTCATGCTGCCATCAAAATGCCAGGAGTTTAGCTAACTAGCACAGCAGAGCGACGGCCAATGTCTATGCCGAGCTCAAGCGCATTGGTACAGGTGACGCCTAGGACCTCACGCAAGAAATGCCAGCATTTGCCAATCCAGGATTGCCGCACCAAACTGTTGCCCCAGCCTGACGAGAGAAAATGTCTCGCTCCAACCTGATGGAGAATTCCCGAGCACACGCATTTTGCTATTACGGATTCGTCAGCATCCCTGCAGCCCCCATCCAACATGTGCCACACCCGGTGCAGACTGAAGAGCTGCCGGCGCAAACGGGCGGGATAGCCTCACTCAAGCGCAAATCAGACGTCAAATGCAAATCTTAACGGCAGCAGGATGCTGCAGCTGTCGGGTAGATGCAACAGAGTTGCCAGCACGGTAGGAGACGACACGGGAACTCAGATCCGGAACCTGAACTTGCAAGATTTCTCGAATCTCGAGTGAACGGCTCGACCCTAAGATACTCTGGACAGTGGGAAGCTTCGGTACCCCAGAAAAATGAAAGCCCCAAATTTGGTCGGGGCGCTTCACTAGCATTCAGGGCATCCTTGACGTCCTGGAGAATGATTTCCACAAGGCTCCTGGATGCTGACATGACCCAGGCGCGTGCCTGAATACATCACAAGTTGCGAGTCATCAAAATCATTCGCAGCCAGGGCTGTCTGCCACCTCCACTTGCAGAAGGCCAGCACTGAAATGTTGCCTTGGGGGGGCGGGGTCTGTTTGCTGCTGCAGCTGGTACAGTAGTCGCCCAATCGGGAGGCTTGACTCCAGTAAGGCAAAAATAAACGTGAGCTTGGTCGCGCGAAACCAGCCAGGCCAGCAAGCGCGTCACTTCTACGATGGGCGATGCAAGGCTCTGGTTGTAGCTGCCCAACACCACCTCCTGCCACGAAAGCTGACTCCAACACTCAGCCTCTTTCCAAAGCCCGCACTGAGCTCCTGTGCGGGCTCCTCGCCGTCGCCTTCAACAACTTCCAGGGGCCCAGGATAACCAGCCGGAACCTTGGATTGAGGACTTCAGTTCTGCACTCTTGCTGCTCAAATATCTCAAATGCAGTCCTGTCTGCCCCCCCAAAATGCACAAGCGGTTTGTACAATTGCTTGCAAACGTTGAGAGGTGGTAGAAGGTGTGCTGGGAAGACCATGCGCCACGCGACTCCCCATGTCTGTGTTGTCGGAGTATGGCGAAGCATTGTTTAGTCGGCTTGCCGCCAATTAATGTACAGCTAGTAAGGCCATATCATGACGGCTGACAATGTTTTCTATCATGTGCTTGCGAGAGGTGGGTGTGCGCAGGGAAGCGTGAACTTCCTTTCCTTTTCTCCCTCTCTGAAAGCCCCTGCCTCGGTGCGCATCCGCTTGGCAGCAGGCGAAGATCTCTCCTACACCAGGCGATCAAGACGCTCGCTGCAACGATCCAAACAGTGCAGTCTAGCATAAACTAGGCATGGACTAGGCCTAGGCCAGGCATGATGCAGAAACTCCGAAGCTGCACAGAGCAGAAGCAGGAACTGGTCATGATGCCCGGGCCCCACCTCGGACATTCCTGAATCCAGGGGCCAGGCAACATGACGTGTGCTTTCGGTGCCAACCTCTTCCTCACTGCGTTTCACGCGCCGACACCCCCCGACAGACAGGCCTTTGACCAAGGACGCCGGGTTCCAAAGGACGTACACCTCACTTGGACAGGCATCTAGGCATACAGCCACTGCCTTAGAACAATGTGTAGGACGAGCCGCATGCCCACCACTGGGAGAGGTGTCATGGGTGACAACAGCGACATCACCGCGGTCAGGGCCGAAAAGGCGCTGCGCATGCCTCCGTGTTGCACTTGAAAATCAGCTATCTATGCGCTTCTGTTCGAGCATTTCAAAATGATGGCAACATCAATTTGGCCAGATTTTGCCAGGTGACTCACCTGGATTTGCGACGGTGGCGGAGCAGGCAACAAACTGTAGCAAAGCCTCGTCGACAAGACGTCGCAACCTCGTCAGAATTCGAATCGCATGGCCGCTGGACAGGACGCATGCAAAAGGGCTTAGGAATGTAAAGCTCGTGCCTGCGGAGGATGCTGCAGACATGCGCACCAAAGGCTCCACGGTAGATGTGCACCTTTTAGAATTCTTGCAAGCAATGCATGCGGGCATGGTGCCATAATGTGAGCTCATGTACACCCTTTTGAAGCAATCCTCGTCCAGCACGATGTAGCGAGCATTCTGCAATAGGCGACCGTACTCCACATGCTGGGGCAGAACGTGGCTATGCAGCATGTCCTTGGACTCAACGGTCTTGGAATAGAATGCCCAGTCGCACATCCTGCACTGCTGGTCTTTTTGTCGTGAACTTCTCGGGCTATGTCGCTGCGATCCGATGTAAAGCGAGGCTGTCCAGCGAACCCAGTGCTCAACCAAGCCGCAGGATTTGTCAGCACAACGCGGGCTTCACCTTCGGTCAAAAGTGCAAAGCTTGAGAACTGTCATGTTTCAGGGTCTTGATGTGATTTCCCTCGAGCAGCGTGATAAACTGGATTTTGCCGAATTCACAGAATGCAGGCATGTGACGCCTCACACGATTTCTTTCTGCAGCCGGCGTGTCTCCATCAAGACAAGCTATCGTCAGCCTGAGCTCGGTGTAAGCAGGGGCATTAAGATTTCATGGTTCATCCCAATCACAAACCTGCCTTTCTGCCGCGACGCCACGCTGAATGAGGCCCTGTGCCACATTGTTCAATGAGCGCATCTGGTCCTCACTCGGCAGCTAAACTGCTTTTCATACGGGGCCTAAGCTTCATACAGCTCTTCTTAGGGAACCAGTCCTGCGCCAAAGCTTTGGTTGGAAAGATCAAGAAAGCTGTCGCATGCTCCTCTTGCAACAGTGCCTCAAATATCGCAACCAAGTAGACCAAGGACTTGCCACTTCCGGTGGAAGTGCTGACCACCACATCTTTCTTGTGGACCAGGACGGCATCTATTGCCTGGGCCTGGTGGCTATACAGCTTTAGAACATCTTGCCCTGCAGCATCACCTCGAAGGAGTGAGAGAAGGACCTCCTTCAAAAGAGGGTGGAATTCCACACTCGGGCTGGAATACTTTGCAGTCCGCGATCCCACTTGGGCCACGTGCACTGCTTGGCCCACATACCACGGCTCTGACTTGAGCACCTCAAGGAGATTCATGCCGTCAAGAGTGCCTTGCTCGGCGCCAGGAAGTCGATCCACTGCAACAGCGGCGCGTGCGGGTGGAATGCTGCCGCCTCATTCTTCAAATCAACCCATGGCTTGCCCCAAGGGAACTGACTTTTGCCGACCTTGCAGCTGCGGAGCTCTGGGAGAGTTCGTGACTTCCTCAGTCCAGGCAAGCAATGCTGAAGCCCCAACAAGTTAGTTACTCCCGCACAGCCAGCCTGGTCGGGTCCATACGAGTACATTCTGAACACGCACTGCTCTCATCAGCTCATCAGCAGGTCTGTGGAAAGATGTCCTATGATGCCTGACGTTAGGTAGGCAATGACAAGCACTTGGCACTGACAGTCGAGGTTGGGAGTGCGCCATACGTTACGTACAACTTTGCTCCAAAGCACAGCTTCCCGCAGTGGCAGCTCGCAGGTGGGAAGCTTCGATCCGCGGCCATGGCCGCCTTCCATCAGCTCAAGAAGCCTCAACAGGGTGAGGACTCTGCGACGTTCGGCTGGTGTGGCCACCCTCTCAAACTGATGCGTTCTCGTAAGTTCTACCTTCCGGCCCCGGATCTGGCTTCATAAATGAAGGTCTGCCGAGAGGAACATGCAACAACCCCTTCCACACTTGATGGCACGCAGTAGCCCCGCAACCTGCGGCGACACTGAAGCTCGCAGCGCACAATGTCAGAGGGTCGGATACGGCCACGCTTGCCTCGCCTACCTGGGCACTATGCAGAGCAGCTCTTACACATGAGCTAAGGTCGAAATTCCATACCTGGCTAATGGACATGGGCTTGGGGTTATCGTCTTCAATTGTCTCCCTATCGTTTTGCAGCATGTTCGCCTTTTCACTGACTACTTAGCACATTTTGTCTTGTCCCCTATCATTTTACAGGGTTTGCAGCGTCAGCCACTAAAGTCATGTCCACCCGAATGTTGACTGTCGCTCATATGGACATTTTGCAAGGTAAGAAAACCCACGCAGATCACCTCACAACAACAGCGAAAAAATATGCTGGCATCCAAGGCACCTTTGTACCGCACGCACAGTAAGTGTTGCTCCTGCGATGCTCTCACAACTGATGACTGCTCCACTGTTCCCTCTCGTGCATGTTTAAGGAGAGCCCACAACGGCACCGCCAGCCCACGGCCCTAGGGACTAAGCCGCTAAGCCCGCAAAGAATGGCGAGAATACTAGACATCTGTATCCTGAGGCGCCTAGCCAAGGATTGCTGTCCCGGCAAGTGGAATATACCACCGCTGGCGTGTTGAGCCACATACCTTTTTCCCTGAGGCCTCATCTGCATGGCAGTTAGCAGCATGAGCCCAATCTAACTGCCCTCCAAAACGTGCGCGAAAATACTGTGAAAATCCTCTAGATCATTACAATACTGATGCGAGGATGCCTTGGGGCCACAGATCCGCATGTAGCATGCGGTGCGGTTTTTGAGCAAGCTTTGGCTGGCTAACCGCGTGACCGAGGAATCACAGGCGAAAGCTGATTGCGCGCTTCAGTGTGGGCCAAAAGCTCCGTCAGCCGTCAGCGCTCTGAGCTCAGCCCTTGGCGCTCCAAAACCACAGACTGCGTTCCCAGACACTCCTGGGAGCCCGTCGTGCTAAGGGCCACAACGGCCACTCCAGGCACGTAACCTACAACTGCACCATTGTTTGGAACACTGCTTGGAGCCCTGCCTCAACGTTTCCCCATTCGGATAAACTACTGCTTTTTGAGGCTTTCCTCGATGTGGAGAAGATATGCCAGCAAAGGGGCTAGACTGATTGATTAAAGTACCCTCTAGCGAGATGTAAACCCACAGCAGCAGGAGGTTTCTATCGGCATGACGTCCTTCTTCCGCAGACAACGCAGCCCACATGGGTCATCATCTGCAGGATCGAGTGCAGTTTGCCAAAAAAGCTCAAAGCCTCGAATCCATGGATCTGCAGGTCCCACAAGGACTAATCTAGTCTCTGGCATTATGTGCTGATTGCGTGCACCTCCACTGACGGTTTGTTAGCAGCCTGCCTCAAATCCGTGGTCAATTGACACGATGCGCATGCCTGGCATATGTTAAGGTCATGATGAGACTGTGTATTGTTAGCCTGGCAGCTATCACGCGCAACGTGAAGCAGCTGACGGTAGCGTGTCTCCGTGTCATTGGCCAAGACGCGTGGGCAGGGACCCACCTGACCAGGTCTTGTGCACAAAGCCGGTCATGCTTCCAAAAGCTGAATGAGAAAGCGCCAGGAATGAACTGCAGGGACACGATACATCGCTTCCTGTTTTGTCTTGCGTTCGGGTGCCTGCGACAGCTGCCAAAGACGCTCAGCCGTACGTGCTGCCAGAGGCATGCTGCGCTCGCACAGGAAGTAGGTGGAGGCCTTAAGCAAAGACGTGTTATCAGCATTCCCGGATTCATGTCCGCTGCGTATGTCTGTGGTGAATTAAATGCCTATAGATCTGTATAGCAGCAATACAGAACCGACCTGCTAACACTACTGGCAGAGCCGCGGGGCAAATTTCCGTAGCTGCTCCGCGCAAGCCTCATACTCTGCAGGTAGCTGCAGAATGCTGTAGGGACCTGAGCTTTGAGAAAGCGCGGGCAGGCTGCGGGGCTTATGGAAATGTGCCAAGATGTGCCAAGGCCGAGAGAGCATCCTGAAATGCCTTGCTTCAGCCGTGCCACGGCGCGGAGGAGGCTGCCCCTCTTGTACGTGCTCATCATCACTGTCCAGGTCAATGGACTGCGGCTGGGCGGGATTCAATTTGGAGAAAGTGTGTGGCGTTCGTGTCTGGCTTGTCGGGGCTGCGGCGGGCAAGAAGCCACCCATTTCGGGCTCCATCTTCACACCCTGCACGGCTGCCGGCGGCTGGTCACGTGCTCTTGAAGTCTCGAGGGCAAGTGCTGCAGCTCTGCGCCCGTCAACCTGAACAGTCAGCGCAACGTCATGCTAGTTGCAAGCTCTCTAAATCTACCCCACCACAAGTGCAAATGCAGCTAGAAACCCCAGGCCTCGGGTTCGTGCTTAATCGCGGGCTCGGCAGGATCTCTCTTGAGCTCTGGCTGCAACGACAAAGCCTGCGAGCTAACTTCCTGTGTCGCACCGATGTTCTCTTGGCGTGGTGTTGGCTGGTGATTCACGGGATTCTGAATCATGCAGTTCTGCGATGAGGCTGTTGCAGACGCGTTGGTGGCAGCGTTTGCTACATGCGCTGTGCTGCCAGTAGATGCCGCAGAAAGCGACATGACTTGCTGCACCTGCGTGCTCAGCAAGGCCTCAGCTTGCAAGCCAGTAGATGCCGCAGAAAGCGACATGACTTGCTGCACCTGCGTGCTCAGCAAGGCCTCAGCTTGCAAGCGCCTCCTGGACTTTCCGCGCCCCTTTGGCTGCACCGAGCCCTGCTTTGGTGCAGGGCACGCGCGAGCCTGATTCTGCCGGGTTCTACATGTCTGGCAAAACCATCGTCCACTGGGAACTGTCCTGCCCAACCCATCGCAGAAGGTGTGGCAGGCCCCAGGGCATCGACCCCGCCGCCCGTCGCACAACAGCAATAGCTCTGCCTCGCCAGCCCCACCGCACACATCGCATGTAATCTCCTCAGACTCACCGCTGGAGTCACCAACCTGTCCACAAGCAATTGAAACCCACGGTGTTACCACACACCCCCATGGTATGCCCATCCCGCAAACACTGAGAAATGCTCCGAATCTTTACTTGAATACTTGAAGGCTTTAAAGCTCCTGCAAAACCAGGGCGGCGTCTCATTTGGTTAGATCTTTTTACAACTGCACTCGATGGATAGATCTGATTTAAAGTCAGCTGCATAGAACTTAGAATCCATTTGCCTGGAGGCATGGCTCTACTTCCCTTAAGTAGCTGCATACAAATGACGAGGATTTGTGTGGTGATTTCCGAGATGTGGCTAGGAGTCTTGGATTGCAGAAGGCACTGCCTCGAAATGGTAGTCCGATCTGGAGAGACATAATTTAGAGGGTGGTTTTCTCTGGGCTCAACCCCTGTAAATACAGAGTATTCAGGAGTCTTCCCACGGCAACAAATCTCAGGTGAATGCTAGATTAAACGATCCCACGGAGAACCACCAAAAAATTGTGGCGGCAGCTCATTATGCAGACAGCACGGACCATGACCGTGGGTGGGGAAGGGGGAGGGCCTTGGCAACGTTGCACCGTGAATCCCAACACTGTGCCTTTGACGTTTGGCTAGATGAGAGCTCTCATGAACCCGAACAGATCTGAACGGCTTTCATGGGTGCCTGATCGCGCTGCTCCACCTCGCAAATTCTCCTGCCACAGAGGAGTAGACAGCAGCGTGCCACCACCAAACGTCTTCTCTACTGGACTACCCTGTCATCCAACTGATCCGAAGATACCTGAAGGCAAGAAGGCAAGTCATCCAATCCCAGCGCCTGCGCTCGCCGGACACAAGGCTGTACTCACCGAAACGGCGAAACCGGGAGCGACACTGCGGGCAGGAGTTCTCCACACCAGCCCAGACTTGGATGCAGCGGAAGTGGAAGACGTGCAGGCAGCCTTCGTCCAGATCAAAAGGTTTTGGGTCAAGACGCACAGTAGCAGGCCAAGCTGAGTGCAATCTGCTGCCGACTGGACAAAAGAAGTTTGTAACACCACGAAACCTTCGATGGCCGCCGCCGCTTTGGCACGGTTGCGAAGGCGCTCGCTGCAGCGGCTTGCGACTGAGGCCTCCCCAGCCTTGGTAAGTGCAGCTGTTTTGCCAAGCGCTACTTCTATTCCAGCTGTGGAAATCTGTGTAGCCAGACTGGGCCCCTGCACCTCTGCTGCACCATCTGCTGACGGGTCATTGAGCTGCAGGAGGCATGCGCCGCAGCAAGCCTTGCGCAAATCCAACGCTTGGTTGCTGCCTATCATTTGGATGCTAAGACGCCACTTGAGTCACACATGGGGATGACCCCAAAGCAAGGACAATACCAATGTCCAGCCGCAAAGTGCTGCGGCACAGTAGATGCGACACAACCGTTCCGTCATATCTCATGTTGGTTATTGATGGTCTCTGCCTCTTCCTCCAGAACAGACGGCAGCTCCACCGGTAGCGCTTCATCCATGGCCACATGTGCCCGACAAGGACAGTTTGCATGTGTCATTGTGCTGGGAAGATTGCAAGTTTTGCCTTGGAAGATCTGCAAGCTGTTGAGCAGGGGAGTTCAACATCGAACGTTGCAAACAAGACTCCTTACTCCTGCGCATGCATTTTGGAGAGGCGATTTGCCTGAAGCCAAGAAAAAAACTGCTCTTTGACTTGCTTGCTTGTTAACTTGGTGGGACTGTTCGAGTCCGATAGTCTTACTCGTCCCGAGGTAAGCCATCCCCTGCATGTTATCAGGCGCCTGTTGAATTGAAATCCGTTGAGACAACTTGAAACGCGATTTCCTGGGCTGAGAGTCAGTCTTGTCTTGTAGGCGCGCCGGCCAAAACTCCCAGACGTTCTGTCAAGAGCCAAGGACTTGACTCTCCTTACCAAAGCAGCGCCCAGAGTGAGAATTGAGATGTGATCTTGGCCGAATCCTCTATGTTAGACTCTATGTTTTTGCTGATTCGTCAGGTCTGATGGTTATTGCATCGAGCGTCTTGTTGTTACTCAAGTGTCCCACTGATCCTGCACGACCTGCCATCTAGTTGTCAACCAGTGCGAGCTGCAAAGGTCTGCAAAGCCGCCTAAGATATTGAGAACACGGGATGGGGAAGTGCAGCTGCCATCCAACGAGGTGCTGGGGTCGCTATAGGGAGTTTCTAATTGTGAGTTGTTTGCTGCAAAGGGCGCCTCGACGATGCCGTCCTCCCTGGTCACTACGTCCTGGTTCTGGGTAGATCAATTGTAACCATGAAGCCATAGCAGTCATTTAGCGTTTGAAGCAAGACCACAGAAGCTCCTCTACCTCGGCGTCAGCCTCCATGGAGGCCTGCTTACGGAACCCAGGAACTGACTTGTGCTTGTCTCTACGCATGAGCTTGATCAGCCATTTGCAACTTCCCCTAAGATCCTCCAGGCTGCCGACCTCTGAAGACTCAAGGGGCCAGAAGTAATTTCATGTTTCTTAGCTCTGTGGGCCGCCCAAAAGGGGTGCCTCTTACACATCCTGAATACTAGGCATTCAGCATTTGGAAAGATCTGAACTCCTAGACCAAGCCAACGGGACAGCCTAGCGTATAGACGTCAGTCCTACAATAAATCGTCAAGGCCAAACTAGCTGAGGAATGAAATCATGTGTCCAGGTGTTGAGCGCTGTGGTTGGAAGCCTCCAGCACCTTTTCCTCGTCCAGTCCTTCAAACTCCAAGACGCCTTAGGGGCCAGCAAAGTGGGTCTGCAGCGTGTTCAGTTAAGAGGCGCACTACTGGTCCGCGAAACCTGAACCCAATCTTTCATGTGCTGTACGCCTGCATCCGTGCAGGTTGCCGCAATACAGCATATACAGTGCTGCTCCGTCACCCTTCGCCGCCAAAACGCGTAACCATTTCGAGGCCTGAGACCCAAACAAACGGTGCCCTTGTAAGCTAAGCGGCTGACTACTTGCTTGTCCCAAAACCTAGAACCTCGGTTGCAATTAGCTCGAATCATGACCCCCCAATGAGATCCTTGGATAATATAGTTACCAGAATCGCTCACAGGATTGGTAATGGCAGTTATCCGTTAAGCCATGTGCAAGGAGCGCGCGAATAATCCTTTTTAACACAGTGGGCTTGAGCACAGTCAACAACGGAGTCCATATGCAGTGCAAAAGTACTGAAAGGCATGAT
>CAJNIZ010043285.1:33234-57358 GCA_905231905.1 Symbiodinium pilosum
ACGTCCCCAATTTGCAGAATAACCTACCGTCAAATAACAACACGATAAGTAGTAGTAGCAGCAGCAGCAGTAGTAATAGTAGTAGCAGTAGTAGCACGCGCCCTGTTGTTTTTGACGGTACATTATCGTGGCAGTCGGTCCTCCAAAACCACACGAAGGGTGTGGCTTCTTGAAACCAAAAGGCTTCCGAGCCATGGGCCATAAACTGCACGTTTTCGGCTCTTGAGGTCTGGTAGGTTTCGCCATGCCGCATCGTTGTCGGTTGTGGCCGAAGAGCCGAGATATGCGTACGCTATGCTGGCAGCTTGGTCCGTGAGCTGAAAGCCAAGCTGCGTGCGCAGCAGAAAGCGCAGAAGGCGAGGCCAGCTCGTCAGATACGCGCGCACTGGACTGAGCGAATCCCTAGTAAAATCCCGCTACAAGCCCCATACCAAAACATGTACGTCAGAAGCCAGTCAAAAGCTTTATTTATCCTAGGAACCTTATGCTCCGTACGAACCCCTGCCAAAGCCCATAAACCATATCAGTCGTGCGGGACATGTCACCGGGATGTCCAGGAATCTGTTGTGGCTGGGGTATTGAGGCACAGAGAGCGCCGTACCATGGGAAAGTTCTGGCATCCAGGGACGTGGCCGGCATGGGGTTTGAAGCTGCAGGGTTCCCGGTGAATGTTGATTTTGGAGGTTTTGCGTTTTAGACTGATTTTCGTTCATGTCTATTGGTCTTGTTATGATGGTTCTTATGTTGTGGGGACAGGAATGTCCAGGGAGCATTAAACTGCGGAGCTTGATGTGCCATACCCATAATCAATCCCATAACCAATCATCACTCCTCATGTTGTTGTTGTCATTGGTTCTGCTAGTTTATCATTCTAACTCTGTTGTGCTTGTTATTATGGCTATTATGGTATGGGGGTAGAAATGTGCAGGAAGCAGAAAAAATTCTGAGTTTGATGTGCCATACTAATAACCTATGTTGTTGTTGCTGGTGTTGTTGTTGTTGTTGTCCTTGGTTTTTGTTAGCTTATGATTATAAGTCTGTTGTGCTTGTTATTTGTTATTATGGGTATTCTGGTGGGTGTGCAGGGAACAGCAAGCTTCAAAGCTTGATCTGCCCTGATGTTGTTGTTAAGACTTTTCCTACAAACAAAAATCGCATGAAGCACAACCAAATCTAAGAAAAAAACTTAAGTTACGGCGCCCAGGCCGCAATGGGTTACGAAGCGACCGTAGACCTGATAAACATTCAAAGCCACTGTAAATGCCAGGTTTCCATGCGTATGCAGTGAAGACATGACGTCCCCAATCTTGACGACAACCTACCGTCAAATAACAACACGATGGGTAGTGGTAGGGGTGGTGGTGGTAGTAGTAGTTGTTGTTAGTAGTTACAGTAGTAGTTAGAAGTAGTTAGTAGTAGTTAGTAGTAGTTAGTAGTAGTTAGTAGCAGTTAGTAGTAGTTAGTGGAGGTTGGTAGTTGCAGCAGCAGCAGCAGTAGTAGTAGTGGTATGAGTAGTACTTGTAGTAGTAGCAGTAGTAGTAGTAGTAGTCGTCGTCGTGGTGGTGGTAGTGGTATTCGTAGCAGCAGCAGGAGTAGTAGTAGTAGTAGCAGTAGTGGTAGCAGCCGCAGCAGCATCAGCGTGATGCCACAATTAAGGACAGCAGCAGCACTACCAGACAAGAGTAGTTGCGGTACTTCTACAAGTGTCTGTAGGAATGCTGTAGTGCTAGCTGAAATACTTGTCGTAATCGCGAGAAAGTACCAAAATCAGTCGCGATGGTCGTCCTTTCACAACCCTTTCGCAGTCCTTTTGCCGTCACAGCTTTTGCCACTTCACTGACATCTATTACAAATTTCTAGACCGCTATTTTTTGGCTCCCAGGTGGTCCAATATGCCAGCTTGAGCGGCCAGGGTCGAAAAGCGCATCTGATGTGGACTTCTTGATCGCGTGTCTTGTGTAGAATTTGCGTTTCGTCCCACGACTGCCAACCTGGTAGGCGTCTGCCAGTTGAGGCGTGTTTGGATGCCGCACGACGGTTTTGGACTTCGCTTGCACTGTCAGAAGTGCACGAAAATACGAATCATTCATGTCGTTCCTCGCTGGTCAGTATTTTGAATGTCTTGTGCACGGTATTTTTCGCATTGTTTCGCAGTGCAGCAGGCCAACACTGGCGTGACCTTGTATTACTTGTATACACTGACCTGGCATAAAACGATCCCCGGATGCCTCTCTAAGACAGGGGCCTGTTTCATTTGATGGACTCCGGACTGAAAGTCATCTGCCAGCTGGAGTTCTCGCACAGTATCAAATAATAAATAGAAATTACCGGTCCCTACTGTAGATGCTGACCCTGCCGCTGGCTCTGTGTGCGCAAGGAATGTTACCGTCCCGCCCCCCCACCCCCATCCGCAGGCCCTTTTCCAAATCTGGGCTCCATGATCTGCAGGCCATTAATAACCCCAAAATATTAACCACCCCAAGGCAACCCCAAATCCTACAGCCCAAACCCCCCCACGCCCGCTGATCAAAAAAACGTCAAACCCTGAGCTTGGGAGAGGATTCGGTGGTTCGCGCGATGCACGCGACTAGAGACGAGGAGAATGTCATGCATCTAGTCCCTGCATGACCTCGGAAAGGAGGCGACCGGCAGCCACTGGCACCTTGGATTGTGGCCACGTTTCAAGATAGTTTTTGTTCATGGATGCATCGCCACAAAGCATGCAAGGACCGAGGGCAGCAGTTGGCCGGTCTGGTCCAAGCCGCAAAGGGCACACGGAGGGGTGGCGCAGCACCGCCTCTGGCGCGAACCCGCCTGGAATGCATGGCGCTTTTTTGCAAGAACTTGTCCAGCCACCGCGTATTCCTATTCCAATCCTCACCAGCGGCTGCTACCAAGAGTCTGGGGAAGTCGTAGTTGAAGGAAGCCACGCGGCTTGCTTGTGTCGGTGTCGATCTGGGGTCGCTCAAGGCACCAATCAGCTTGCTTCTTCCGGCTCTGAAATATCCTTCCCCTTAGCTCTGGCCTGCCGCATGCTCTGCGCTAAGTCCTCAAGCGGCACCCAGTGGGGAGGATACCTGAGCCCCGTAGCTCAAGAATCGTAGTTGCTGCTGCTTTCACGCGGTCCTAGCCCAGGCAGAGTGCCACGGCTTTTGAAGAAAAGATAGCTAAATGGCACGTCTCTTCTGGAAAAGCACGGCAAAGCACGGCAGCCAGGGTGCTTGAATCGGGCAACGTCCATCACAAGAACGGAGTCACTCTCCTCATGGTATCCTCAGACACCGGCAGCAGGATGCGGCAGGCAACTATCACTAGCATCCGGACTGTGCGATGCAGCAGCACTGGGTGGCTGACCGCCCACAGGTGAGAAGTGGCCCGCGCCACTCTGGCCCAGGAACTCCCGCGAGTAGCAAACCACAAGGCCTCTTCGATGGATGCTGGAGCAGTCACACACGTTTGACTATGTCCTGCAGCACTGCAACTAGCACACAGGCCAGCCAGTGCTAAGTGCCAAGTGTGAGCTGCAGGTAACCCTGAACTTGGCAGTGAAAACAGGTGCCTCCTAAGACGGAGGTGCTACAGGGCCAGGTCATCTCACAATCAGCATCCGCAGCTGCATCGCATGGAGAACGCAGCTTGAGTTAAGGCAGGCTGCATTCGCGTTCCGAGCTGCGACTAACGCTGCGAGCAGCCTCTCGGAATGCTGCCGTAAAGGCCGCAGCCTGCAATACTGGCAAGAATACACTCGAGGAAACAAGCAAGAAACTACTCAAGGATGAACAAACATCCCAAGCATCAGTTGGTTCCAAAAGCCTGGCATCCTGATGTTTGTCTGTGGACATGAATTACACAAGCACGCGCCAACTCCGACGGGCAATCCCAGCCTCCGACGCCTCAGTCGGAGCACGAAAAGCATCAACCTGTCCAGCTTCAGAGACAGCATTGTTCTTTCCACCGCATGCGTGCACTTCTCCATGTCTCCACAAATCTCACAACGAAAGCAGTACAGCTACAGTATCACCTCCGCGCCATTGCAGGCAGCGAGAGATCGAAACATGTCCTTGCAAGCCACTGCACTGGACTGATTAAAGTACAGGCCGCACCCTGCACATCCCTGCACAAATGCTTCAAAACATGTTCTTGATCAAAACCACATGCCCCGTGTTGACGGCCCTATGCTGTCTGACTGATCCGGAGGGTCTGGATCGCACATTTGATCCGGAGGGTCTGGAACAATTTGTTAGCACAGTCTGGAACGGAATTCGGGGACTTGTTCCGGACCTCTGGATCGGGGTCTGGATCGGGATGCCCGTCTCCCCTTGTTCCGGACTGACCATATTGAGTCGTAGCCATGTTTATCTCTGCAGCACTAGCTTGTGCCCAAGCCCAACTTGAGCTGAGTTTCAAAAGAAAGTCCTTCTTCACGGACCCGGTCCTGAGCTGGATGCGCCGACCAGCGTTGAGCGCATGCACACAAGGGGGACCTGCCCAATCACCAAGCCCAGGTTCTGGTCCAGTGCAGCACGCCTCAGTTCTAGCCAGGTGCCCTTGTATGGCCCACTTGCAAATGCTTTGGTGGGGCTCGAGGCCAAAGCCTTGTTCGTTATGCTTCAGATTAGCTGTTGAAGCTACTTCTGCGTTAGTGTTTACTCACGGGTGGGAACGTCTTCACAAGAGAGCTCGCAATTCATCAAATTGGGGATACGCTGCCGCCCATTGCAGGAGTATGACGAGACACCAGGTTTTGTTCGTTGAACCACCGCCAGGCACCCTTCCAGGTTCGCATCGGGTCGATGTGGAGAGAGTTGAGGACCATGGCCAGGGTAGTTAACCCACCTCAGTCTCTCCTGACTGCACGAAATGTCTCACATGCCGGCAAAAACTACTGCTGAAGTGCAAACTTAAAACCACAATGCTTCAACCAACCCAGGACACAAAACGTCGGCTCATCTTGCGTCCGGAACTGCTCCGCCAGAAAGAAGTAATTCTCCATGGTCCCTGCCTTGAATCAAGCCGGAGCCAAGGGCATGGAGCCAAACAGATCCAGAACAGTCATAACACTGTAACACCCCTCCAGCGAACGGAGGCGGGCCCTTCAAGATATCAAGTAGAGGTGCCAGAAGGGCTTCGCAGAAAAGCCGGCGGCCTTCCGCAGAAGCAAAGGGCACCTGAAACAGGAAGGATACGATCAAAAAAAGCTCAGGCACGCAATTTTGGACGTAGACGTAGATTCTGTTATTCTTGTCCGCGCCATGCCTTTTGTAAGAGGCAGTATTTGACCCGCGGCGGAGCCTGCGCTGTGGGAAGTACTCGCTGGTAGTACTGGCCCTCGTGTCCAGGCAAGACGGCCCCTGTAACAGGGCATGAGAAACAGCGAGCAAGGTGTAACATATGGATGTCCACATGTTTATCTGGTGGACAAGCACCGAAATGTTCAGAGACCTCAGGAGGCTTGTTTAGTCATGGTTATACGGGGCTCTTTAATTGTGCTTCCCATGTTAAAGAACAACAACCGTGATTGCCGGGTATGCAACCTCATTTTCAAAGTGCACATGCCAGTGGGCTTGGCCTCTGTCTGCAGGCATGCTCGAACCAAAGTAGGTCGAACCCGCGTCACGCGGCACCGGGGCCTTACAGCATGAGACCACAATTTACAACACCACAGCGATTCGAATCAGACAACTGGTAGACCTACATCAGCCGCGTCAGTTGATTTACTCCATGTATTTGCATTCCTGAGGCACGTTTCTGAGCTGCAGGTTTGCTGCCGGAATCCTGCACATCAGTGCCAGGCCAAGCTCGCGGCGAGACTTTGGTGTGTCAGTGTCAAAATGTGCAAATGCAGTCTATGATTCTTGTCTTCTGCCGAGACTTACCACTCTCACGAGTTAAGAGAGAGAGAGAGAGAGCTGGCATTGCCCTTTGCCAGCAAGCATGTTCCGAGCCCCTGCTCACCATCCATACCAGGAACCAAGCCACTCGTTCACGGCAGCAGCTGCCGAAGCAACGCAACGGCGGACTTGCCTAGCTGCATGGGAGCAGATAAGCTCTAGCGCCAGCTCGAAGCTCGACATGCTGTAGCTGCCCAAGAGTTACCCATCAGGCCCCATATCTCTTGGCCATGCCACCGTGGCAGCGGAAGGCATTTTGCTGAGAGGTGCCTGGGCTTTGCCCTGGTCAGCATCCATGGTACCATGCCCGACAGGAAATACAGCTGGGGGGAGGGGGTGTCTGGAAGACTTGAATGTGCCAAAGGCTCCTCCCTTACACTTGTAGCAACGAAAAACGGTTCATGTAGACAGTTCGGCTTTGAGGAGTTTAAACTCCGAGTATCCCCCTTGACAACCCCTGTAGTATACTCCTACTCCCCTGTATAACAGCACCTAAATCCTAAACCCTGTAGCCCTCTAACCCTAAACCCTATAACCCTAAACAGCCATGGCTATGATTCATGCTGACACAAAGAGAGTTTTACCTTGGTGGGCTCATTTGGCACCGCTTCTCTCGCTCGGCTCTTGGGGCTGCGGCACAAGAGCTGAAACCAATTATGAGTGATAATAACAATAATAACACTAGTAGTAGTAGTAGTAGTAGTAATAATAGTAATAAACATGATAATAATATGACATGTAATGATGATAATAATCGTAGTAGTAATCATATTGCACGTAACATTGATAGTAACAATAATAGTAGCATGTAGTAGCCAAACTGCAATTTCGCACCCTTTGCTCAGCAACTACCGGTCTTGCAAGGTCGCAGATGCTGAGCAAAGCATGCACAGCCCCCTGTAATAGCTCCCTCCAGAACTTCTGCAAGGCATGGCAACAGCCTGACCATTCGCCTCTTTGAAGCAGTCTTTGATCTGATTGCCTTGGAGCAGGTTATTGCCTGAACCGCACTATCTGCCTGCTCGGGCAGGCAAAGGAATGAAACCAGCCAATCCAAACAATAAGTATCCTTGCAAGACGCAACATGTGTTGAAGCTGACCCTGCAAGCTGTTCCGACAGCGTGTGAAACCAAAAACATAGTTTTCTGAGTTTGCTGCGTATCCGGTTCGTGTTGTCCGTCAGCACGTCAATCTGGGCAACAGCGTGCCAATTCACGTGTCAGGCTTCTGAGTTGCGCTTGTAATCGTAGACACCAGTTGGCAGACAATCGAGCTGCACCAAACATGTTGCTGCAAAAGAAGTCTTTAAGATTCAAAGGCCAAACTTTGCTGCAGCTGTACATGGCTGTCGCACGTCTGAGTGTTTCAAGATCGCACTCGCCTCCCCAATCATGATCTCGCAACTGCTTCTTAATTCTGAGAGGGGGGCAACGACAGCAGCTCCACCCAGACCGAAGCCTGATCACAGGATAACAGATAACAGAAGACGGAACGCAGTCTTGCATGATCATCGAAGTCGTGACAGGCTGCCCAATGGCGTAGGAGACCCTGGCCTTGTATTTCCAGCTCGTTGAAAGAGTCTTTCCTCAGAATTGGATTTCTCTCTGATGAACGTTGCAGGCCCAAGCTCAACTCTTGCTCGACACCATTTCGAGTTTGCACACGCGAATCGAGCACGCAGGCCGGGCATCTGCAAAACCGCTTTCCGCTTTTGCGCGATGGTGGAAATGCAGGCAAGGGCCAAGGCAAATCTCACAGCAGCAAATTCCAGATGATTGGCGCAAGGAGTCGATTATGATGAATGTTCCGTCCGTCAAGCACGTGGGGCTGGCTGCTCTGCTCCTTTCACTCATCCCGCAGGCTCTCGCAAGCTCTCAGAAGTGGTCCGGGACGCTCCTGCAGGGCCTGCACAGCGCGCGCATCTGCATCAAAGGTCTGCGCGATTGGCGCATGCTGCTCAAGCACTCAATGCAGACTTGGCATTCTTCTCTGATGGACTCTATGCCAGAGCAAAGCGTACAGAGGTGCTTCGCTGAGTGGAAGGCCGTGAGCATCTTGGATGCCCGGCCAACCTCACAAGACCTGAGCCTTTTACGTTGCAGAGCGACCGAATTGGCGGGCGAGCAGTTATGAACTGGCTCCAGCCAGAACAGCTCGGAAAATTTAGCGATCAGGCTAGCGTTGTGGCGTCAGCTTCGGGCTTGACATTTCTTTGGGTTTCTTCACTGCCTTGCCGGTACGGCATCGCAGTGCGGCCATCGAGGAATAAGCAAATCGGAACAACGCTGCCTTACTCGGCTGGTGCCAGCATGTGCCAGCAAAGGATCTTTCACATCCATGTGCTGCTGACTAGGAGCAAAAAAAAAACAAAAACACACACACACACACACACAAAAGCCTTGCCGAGCAGCAATTGCGACCAGTATGCTGCAATCATGGCCCAGCTCTCGCTGCGGCGTGACATTCTTGGCAATTGACAGGGATATTGATGTCAAAACCTGTCAGAAGCAGACATGTGCCTGCAATGCAAGTCTAGATTGTTGTTAGTCAGCTGTCCTGCAGGGATTCTTTTACGCTCACAAAAAGAATGCGTTTCGAAAGCCCCCAACGTCAGTGTGTCTTGTCTCAATAACATTAGCCGGCCCGAACAGCACCCGCAGCGGTGTACAAATGCGACTTGGGCAGGTTGGGTGTTCCAAAGCTTGGCACTTGACATCCTTCAATGCTCCACTTTTGAGTTCCTCCAAGGTGCTAAAGCTACTCAATTGAGAAGTTTTTTAGGCTTGCCATGCGCTCCCAATGGTCTGGCTGTACATCTGGAAAAGGGATGGTTGGCGCGTTGGCGCAGTCATCAATTGAGAAGCTTAGGAAATCATGTGTTTCCTATCTGCTTTCCCCTCATCGGTCCTGTCGTTGCGGCTGGTGCAGACGGAAAGACCGGTGGGACAGGCATCATTCCCGACCGCAATGCAACATTTACCCGAAACACTGTGTGAGCCTGTTGTACCTCAGTATATCTGACCAAGCTGCACTGCCCTCCCGCCCAACCCCGATGTGGCAGGTTTCTTCGATTTGGGTGAGGCATGCAAGGGAGCTGGCAAGCCTGGACATTGCATCCGTGTTAATGTGGAGACAATTTAAAGTGTTTCGGCGGCGGCTAAAGAGTTTCAGGGGGGAAGAACTCTACCCACCCCATTAAGCGCGCAGGTCTGGTGCAACTCCGTGGAAGGCTTGGGACCCCAGCGGTTTGGCCTGGGTGTTAGGAGGGATTCGATGTTCTTATCACCCCCACTGCCTTGGCCTTCCTTGTAGCCTCCCCTTCTGGAAAACTTGACACAGCAAATGGGCGACAGCCGGAAGTTGGAGGAGGCTTGACAAAACACGACTATCACGTTTTGTGTTTGGGCTGCGTATTGAGCCGTGGGGGTTTCACGCCTCCGTGGGCCTTTGGTGCTTCATTGGTCTCTTGCCCCATGCCGAAGAATTAGTCAGGCCGGGCAATGAATCTTGATCTGACTTTTTGTTCACCGGCGCACAGCACGCGCTAGCGTCAATAGGTGTCCCTCTACCATCTGTGTCGGTTACGGGGTCTTAGCAGGATCCAGACCATCCCCTTAAAGTAAATCCGCGAAGGCCTCAGTTAGCAGCAGGGTGCCACATTACATAACTGCAGCCAGGGAACCTGTTCCCCAGTCACACCCCAGCATTCCAACTCGCTGACACCTGGGCGGCTGAATCCTCGAGTACTGTTGTCCAACACTGCACCGTCGAAGGTTGTCCCATACATCTCAGCATTCACGATCGCCTGCTGCACGGGCACTCACTGATTTCTCACAGCAACCTGCAACCTCAAACTTCTTAGCCAGGTATAGTCTGGAGGACAAGTCCATATCGCATCCTGCCAAAATTTTTTCAGAAACCAAGAAAGCCGTCGCATGCGCTGAGGCTCCTCGGTACAAGATGATGTGCCTTGATTGACCATTTCATTGGCGAAACAATGGCAAATGCGCGCAGCGGCCAAACGACATCTTCCTCGGGAACCTGGCGCAGGCAAGATCTTGAACGAATCGCTTGTTCCAGAAGCGGTCTATATTCAAGTTGTGTCGTGACCGAAATCTGAGGTCTCATGCTCCAAGGAAGCACGTGCAATCTGACACTATGAGAGTCACAAAGAAAACACTAGCTCCGGCTTCAGAACATATGAGCTCTCATGTGCAAACCTTTGCAAACCTTGGCACCGTACATCACCCTACAACTCCCGAATAAAATCACTTAGGTGCAGGTGGGCTCCGGTGACGAGACCATGCTTTGTTGCGAAATCGTTTTCTGGCTCCTTTTATGAGGGAAATGACCGACAAATATCGGCGAGGCACCAGAACGCCGGCAAAAAGGAAGCTGGCAAACCAAAGGCAGATGACCTTGCAGGGACCGCTATGTAGAGAAACATGAGGACATGAAATTGGTGCTTCATCTAGAGCAGCTACAGATTGCAGAGTGCGTCTGCTGGGGTGATGGAAGCCGTGGTGGTGCGAGAGTTTGCGGGGCACCTGCCCTCCACAACTGGTCTCAAGCAGGCCTGAAAAAGTCCGAGTAGTGGTTGCTGGAAGGTCACGGCAAACAGCTGCGCAGCGCAATCGAAAATGAAGAGCGTCAGGGAATGCCTTAGGCATGTAGCTGAACAGCATCTCGGCACAGTGGCAAAGGTACTTCTGAAACCTGATGAGGCCTTGAGGCCTGGGTGCCTTAAACGCGGTGTTCCTCCAGCCTTCCCTCCTTTGCTCTGCCCCTCTGCACTGCACGTTCCCTGCCCCTCCTTGCACTGCAGCGCATGTATTCCCATGCCCGTACTGGCGCGGCATCATTCCATTCACGAGATAAAACCCATCAGCCAGCAGCGCGGAGATGACCGTAGATTGTATCTACTAACCATTACCTACCGCTATTTATCTTTGCGAATCCAGCGTTTCCAGTACCAAGCTGCACCAGAAGAACTTCACCATAATGCCATAGGCATGCCAGTTCCAGCCGCACATACCATACCCACTGAAGGTTAAAGCGACCGCGCTGAGCAAAACAAAGGAATCTGTATCAAGTGCTGTGCAATGAGGTAGGAACCTGGGATCGACACCCACCAAACTTTAGCAAGTACATGTTTACTATGGATGACTCGTCAACTAATGCCATTGGAAAATTGTTGATCCTGAGAAGCTCAAGCGGTACATGCCTGCCTTCACCTCTCGCTTCACCGCGAGAAACTCCAAGTTCTGCCCAAGGCATGTCGACAGGGACATGCAAGCTGGCACACCGATGTGCCTGGGAGTCTGAGAGATGCATAAAAAAGGGCCCGGAATTATTGTGTAGTTTTTGTTTGAGGCATTTGTTGGTTCTGGTGCCGGTGCCAAGCAACTATTCCAAAATGAGCATTTGAACACATTAAACTTTAGCGATGCCATTGAATCGTCGCACAGCGTCCCCAGAGTTGCTTGGAGGCTGCGAGTGCTGTTAAACACAGCATTTGAGGTATGGGATGCCTACGTACCTTGTTGCACACCTTTAATGAGATTCTTAAGCATTGCGCTCGCGTGTTAAAGCACATTTTCTGGGCACACTCAAGATTTCCAAATACTGGCAGGTGTTTGCAACTTTTCAAAGATTGCCTGGTCTTTCCCTTACAGTGTTTGAAAAGCCTCAAATGCTGTACTTTCCGTGTTTCATAGGCTTTCAAGAACTCCACGTGCGGTAACTTGCAATATTCGTATGGCAGCAAATGCTGCATTTTTTTGGAATACCCGCAGCCTTTCGAGAACCGCAAATGCTGTGATTTGCGCTCTTCATGATTAGAGAGCTGCTGAAGCTGAGTTGTTTCGTACTCGTAGCCTTTCAATAGCTCCAGATGCTGCAGATTACAATATTCACGATCTTTCAAGAGCCGCAAAATAGTCTTGCGGGAGGCCAAAGGACTGGGGACAGAGGACCTCCGTGAGGACCAAAGAACCCCAAAAACCTGAAAAAAAAATACAATGAAAACGTCTACATCTCCAAGAAAAGCCCCTCGCACTCCAAACGCTCAAGCTGGGCGCCAAAGAAGAAGCCACATGCGCTGCAGAACCTGGGCCTGGGTGCGCTCTCGGGACTTGAGGTACACGATGGAAAAGAAGATGCAGGATACGAAGAACACCACCATGCGGCTCACATACACAGTGGGATCCCGGATTGCTAGCAGCACCATGCGACGGAAAAGCACTCAAACCTGCGAACTGCCCTGTCTATTATCATAGGCTTGGATCTCTTGTTGCTTTCTAGGAGTACTATGCAAGTATATGAAAGTTTATAAGATCTGTGAAGACAAATTTGAAGTTGAACCCAATTTCTGAGTTCAGGGGGCGATAGGCTTAGCGGGCTTTTCTTCGATTTCGTGCTTTGGGGCGGGCATTTGCACATGCATACACATGCGTGAGATATGCTAGGCGAGCTATCGTAGGCAAGCAAGCCAAATTGGAGAAGCCCTGCCAGCAAGTCAACATTGTAGTAAAACGATGACGAGAAAGATGGTCATGATGCCTGATCTCGCCCTTGTGCAGACCAGGTATATCCACACCCATCCCTTCACGCACGAAAGCTCCGGTCCTCCACAAAAAGGTGCTGGCCGATGTGCTTCTTAATGTCAGCATCAAGGTCGAACGATCCGCTTCCGACGCGAAAAGGTTGCAACTCCCAGGCCCCTAGTACCTTTTGCACAGATTCCTTCGACGTGAAGTCGGCATTGATGGTATCCAGGAAAAAATCTGCTGGGTTCTCGTGTTCTGGAATCTCAAAGCCAAGGGCCCGGAAGTGTTCTACTGCATCGACCACACGGCCAGAGTAGGCCACACGGCCGTTGGAGAGAAGAAGCAGCTTGTCAAAACCCTTAAAAATTCTAGCCGAAGGCTGGTGGATTGTGCAGGCAATGATGACGTCCTCACTGCGGGCCAGTTCCTGGAGGAACTTGGTTATGCGCTGATGCTGCGTCCAGTCCAGATGTGACTTCGTCGAGGAAAACGACCAAAGGGCTCTTCATGAAGGCCACGGCCAAACTAAGGCGCCGCCGCTGGCCTCCAGATAGCCCCTTGATATACTCATTGCCCACCCGCGTGTTGCGGCATGACAGAAGCCCCATGGTCTCCAGAATTTCTTCGGCTTTCTCGCGCCTCTCACTTGCCGAAGTCAAGAAGAAATTGGCAGCAAACTGTACAGTCTCGAAGCAAGTCAGGAAAGGCCATCCCTGATCATGTTGGGGCACATGGGCACAGTATTGCTTGAACACCTGTGGTGTCATAGGTTTGCCGTTCAGGTCAATATAACCAGTGCGGCTGCCACTTGATCCCTCCAAGGTGAGGAGGTCCATCAAAGTAGTCTTGCCCGCACCAGATGGGCCCATGATGGCCAGAGTCTGACCAGACTCCCTCGCACAGGTGGTTTACAACGACGAGATGCTTCTACAATGATCTACAATATGCATCACTCAAGCACAAATTGAATTGTCCACTTTCTGCGTCCGCGGCACATGGACAGGGACACGCACTGGACTATGTTTTTGCGCCCAACCACTTTCCCCCAGCTCTGCTGCTTCACGGTGAACGAAGCGTTGGTCACATTCCTGATTGGTACTGGAGATGGGGGCGTGCAAGTGTTTTGGCATTATTCTGGCTAGCCACTGCAGCCTCAAAAACTAGGCAACATCCCTTGGAGTGACACCTGCACGGAATGGACCAAGGTTCAGTGTAACGCGGCCAGCTGGCAATATACCATCCACTTCCTTGATGGCTTGAGGAAGCTCCTCTGGAACGTCGTTCAGTTTGGAGGCTTGCTTCTCATCAGCCATCCATACACTGATCGTGGCCTCGTGCTCGTGCGGGTGCGAGCCGTCCATCGCACCATCCATTGCAAAGCAGCTTCCAACTGTTGCCCGCCCCAGCGGTGGAGATCTGCGCTAGGCATCCAGCATCTGTACAAGTTGAGAGCTACCCTTGAGGTTAACAACTCTTCGGGACTGCTGCCACGCATGAGATCACGTACTACACGATGCTCATGGTTTGTGGCCCATTGTGCCCCTGACCTAAGTGTTAGCAGCCTCTCCTCCCACCTTGACCTGCACCAGTGCCCAGACAGCCACACATAGCCACCCGATGCCTCAACGCAGCTTGCCAAATCCCGAGGATCCACTGCGATAAGCAACGTAGAAGTCCTCAGCAACAGAGCAGATCTCAGCAGGGGCTCATAGGTGCAGCACGCAAAGCTTCAGCCATTCTTACGCGCGACTCCTCCTGGTACTGGGAACGTTTCAAAAAGTTACAGCGGCCTGTATACATCTAGAGTTTTAGATTGGCACTTAGCGTCCGTAAGCCACAGCTCCGTGTCCGTCAACAACTTCAACGCCTCCAAGGGCACGAGGATTTGCTCGGTAGAATACGATAGATTATGCTCGCACTCACAAGCCTTCGTAGGCTGCAAGGCAATGCTGCAGGCGGTGGCAACGGCTACCAGCAGGTCACCTCCTGGCAGCACCTGCACTCAAACGTAGTTCAACACTTGGGAGGGATCGGCTCGGTAACATTTAAAAAAACTTGAGGATCGAAGGTCTGCATACTCGGTGTTTCTGACATCGCAGGCATGCAACAAGAGCTCGGTCGCCTTGTACAGCTTCATATCTTCGAGCAGCCATTCAGCCTGGAGCAAGGCAAGCGAGTGCACGCATAGTTTGCCATGAGGAGGAAGAGTTAGGCACCTGCCTGCTGCCATGAAAAGGTTGCGGCACATGCGCTCACAGCCTCAGTGACGCGAATGCAGTTCAGGAAACCTGACACCTTCCTTGGCAAACAGGAAATGCATGCATCGAAGGCACTGCGCTGTAGGTGAATTCGTTGGGCGTGAGCAGAATTGTCTGCATGGAGTTCCTCAAAACCATCTACTCCCCACATGACCCTGCATGGCCATCCCTGTTAAGGTCTGAGATGAGTGGCTGCCGACGATAGCTTCCAGTAAGAAGGTTGAGAGATGGGTGCCATGGAGCAAGCAGGTAACTGAGAAGCAGTGGGTTTGGACAAAGAACCTGCTCCATGTGCAGCAGGTTTGAGTGCAGGGGTCTGAAGATGGCTGGAGCAAACAGTACTCTGCATGAAGGGCTGTCGAGTGCGAGTCTTTCATGGCGATGGCGCGCCTAACTGCCGAGGCTCAGGAGAATCAATGAGTGTGTCCACAGCTGACGCCTCCCGCATGCCGTCAGCACTGAACTGTAGCTCACCTCCTGGGTTGGAAAAGGGGGCTGCAACTTCCTGAAACCTGTGTCACTACGTGTCACTGTGCCTCACAGCTGCAAAGGAGCAAGAACTGTTTAGTTGGGCCTAGTTCTGCCGTCGCTATTTTTAGCTTGTGGTAGTTTGCCATGCCAGCCGTAAGTCTGTCGGGAGGAGACGCCGCGAGAGAGCATCAGACCTAGGGAGCACAAACATGGCAGTTGCATTTCAACCTTTGAGTTGGTGTCGTTGCCGGCAAGTCAAAGCCGTGGAGCAGAAGGAACCCTGCGAGGTTCCAGGCTGAAACCTGCGAAAAACACGCACTTTTGGATGGCCCTCGAGCGACTCGCAGCTGGGCAAGAATCCGGGCCCCTCAAGGGCCATCCAAAAGAGTACTTACAAGGCTGTGAAGGGCTGCCGGGGACATCGGCATGCCTTCTCGCAAGCAGCGATGCCAGCATTGCAGCCGACCTTTCATTTTGGGGCATGTTTGCTTGCAATGCACAATGCGATGCAAGAGAGCATGTTCCTCGTGCAGGAGTGCCTCATCTGACCTTGAGAGAAGAGATACTGCAGCTTGCCACTGCCAAGCCTTGATGCAAGCGGCACTGCGGTTTTCTATGATTTCTTCAAACTTGTAATTTCGTATGCTCGCCAGTGCATGACGCCCGTTTGTAGCTTTCAGGGCCTTTTCGCAGGCGCTGATCCCGGCATTCTGCGAGAGCCTGAAGGAAAGCACAGACAGTCCCAATCTCACACGCAAGGAACACTTCACCTTCAGCCATCATGTGCCCAATGGCACTGCCTTCCAGGCGTTCATTCCAGTGAGACATCAGACACATGGATATGTGATGCTGCAGAGGTGCTCGTCTGGTACAATCCTCCTGCATGGCAACGTCCCTTGACGGGCTACTGGGCTTCAAGCTAAAGAGGAAGGTTGCGAATGTCTGCGTATTGCAAGCACCAAACAAACTCATCAACGTTCCTGCAGCACAAGCCATCAAGGAGCGCCACCGCTGCCTGCCACTGTCCGGCTTTCCTTCAGAAACTTCAGGAGTTAACGTACGTCTACAGTATAGCGGCTAGCTGGTAGGACTCCTTTTCAACTCTCCAATCTTTCCAAGAGTCTCACAAGCACTGAGGGCAGCATTGCAGCTGATGATGTTCACTTGGACACGCAAACGAGCCATTCCTCGACAGGTCTCGATAGGCTCTCAGAAACTCCTAGATGCTGCCACATCCTGAAGAGTACCAAGCGGCCACGCAGTAACTCCAAAGCCGCCGACCACATTCCAGCCTTCTCACAAGCTGTGAGAATGGCACCTGTCACAGACACACGGCATATCACGGCACTGCCATGTGAAAGCACATTCAACGTGAAGGTCGGTAGCTGATAATTCTCAAGCAACACTTGTATCTTGCTGTGTCCAAAAATGGCTAGCTACAAGAAGAAAACTGAGCTCAACAATCTGTAGGTCATGTGACGAGGTCACTGTACCAAGCGGGGGCGGCTTGCAGATTGAATCACAACTTTTTTATCACATCCCATTTGAGTGACGGTCAAAACTCCTGACTCTAGGCAATGGACGCCGAATTGAAGGTGTCGCTTTTCGATATTCCTATCGCTTTACAAGGTTTTGCACTTAAGCGGCGATCGTGTGAATTTCGGGGTGTCNNGTCGCTTCTTAATGTTCCCATCGCTTTACAGTACAGGGCTTTCGCCTGAAAACTCTGGGGTGTCGCTTTTTTACGTTCCCGTCGCTTTACAGCCTTTTTGCTTCCCATGTCCGCTACGGACATATTTCCTTACAAACGAGTATTGACTGTGGCTCATTTGGTGGCAATGTCGTGGTCTTTTCCATCGGACTTAGGCTGAGAAGCACCGAAGGCAACAACGCTGAGCTGGAGCCGCAGCACGTTTGCTCTGCGCAGCCAGGATAGGGCATTGAGCCACCTGCGAGCACGAATGGTAACATGAATTGGCCACATGGTAAGAACAGCAGCGCTGATTGACGGCAAATCCAGCAGCAATACAGGTACACCTAGAATAAACAAGAAGACTTAGCGCAGCCAACCGATTGAAAATTCACCCGGCCGACCAATGCATAAACCAACAACTACGGTAGACGGTTCGTTCTCCTCACCCCAATCAAGCTCCTCTTCATACAGCAGTATCATGGGCGCTTCTGCGGGAGCATTGGCACCCACGCCCCAACCACTCCGGGTACCTTTGCTTAGCCTCCCTGTTGTGAAAACACGTCAACATTCAACAGTAGAAGAACTCAGAGCCATCACAAGTATACAGTAAGCAGTTCACCTCCAGCTTTTCGATAAAAGGCTGTCATGCTGCATGATTGGATCAAACTGAAAAATCTAACTTCAAAACATTGACCGCTGCCCATGCGACCTCCAACTTGTTGGCGTGTTGCGTTCACATGATCTTGCTTCCCTTGCTGCACGTGTAAATGCTCGCGCATATTCGGCATACACCTCTTTAAATTACATATACATGAGATGTGCTGGTGTGCACATGGGCGAAAAGTATATGCATGTGTGTGAACTACTGCAAGGGTCCTAACGTGAGATCGCAATGACGCTCAAATGCTTCTTAGATTCAAACGTGCAAGCCACTGGTAGTTCTCACTGGGAATGTATAGAACCTGCTTTACATTTTACATGAGATTCCTGCGTGTGCCACCCTGTCCAACATTGATGTTTGATGATTTGCCAGTTTACCGGTTTACCCTCCCCGCAATGCTCCTACAATCCCTGTCCCTGTAGATCTGCACAGTGACCTACTCATCTCGGAGTATCTCCAGCTAAGTGACCCAGACGCTGCTGCGGCAGCAGCCTCAGCGCCAAGGCCTGAGTTACAATTGCGAATTGGATCTTCTCACGGCATCTGCTCAAGCAGAGGATGATCGTAACCATGGGTAGCAAAGCGACATTAAGAAACGGCAGATCGGGATAATCAAAATTGCTTGTGATGACTGTTCATGAACACGGTCATGATACCCCAGAGTATAGATGACGCCGGTCATTTCAAACTGCTGAAGTGTAGACGGAGGCTGATGTTCAGAGGCAGGCCACGGACTTCGTCGGGAGCTGGGGCAGCTGGGCTGCCAGCAAGGTGAAGGGCCAGCGGCCAGCATCGGGCGCGCTCGAGCGCCTTAAGCAGAATTGTGCACATTTGTGTACGGTGTATTCGGGATTTGGGAAAGTGCTGCACTTTGGCATGTCTAGCCCTGCCCTGAGGTCAGACTCTAAGGGATGAAGCCGAAGAAACACCATGATGCTACGTCCGAGCTACAGTGGAAACCCAATCTGCACGTTGTGCGTTTGGCTCGGTGAACCAACCGTGTGTAGATCAATCATATCCCAAGATCCCTAGAGGTCAGCAGAGCTGCGGTGATGGCGATGCTGGTGGTGACTTGGTCGATACTGACAATGCTTCTTCTGGTCTCCTACGTTTGCACGGTGGCAGCACGTTTGCCTCATGATCTTCTCCGAGCTGCAGCCCAAAGTTGATTTAAGCTGGTGCTAGCATCTCACAATAAATCTGAACTTTCAGGCGAAGAAACAGGCACTGCACACAGGCAAGCTACTCCTGCATCACATTGACAGCACACTGCCAGAGCTCCGCAAGCTGGAACGCCTTCATGACGGCACCCTGAATGATCCTCAGCTGCAATCCATCCTCCAATGATCCTACAACTGGCATTGATCTGCACATCTTTCTCCAACCACGGACATTTACGAGTTCAACCCAGCAGCATCACCTGCACCCCACGCTTCCAATGTACAAGTCGCAGGCAGCCATCCAAACCCTTCAGCAAAGATGCTGGCTGGGTTGCAACCCGCAGCATCGCATGGCCCAAATTGCCTGGCGATTTGTGAAAGTCTTCGTAACCTGGAGAAATTTGAGCCATTCTGAGCCGTTTTGCACGAGGCCTCAGTGGCAGCGGGCCAACGGCTCCAGCAGCTGAAGGAAGCGGAGGTCGGACGGATCAGCACCTGCACAGCGACCAGCATCCAAGCACAGCTCCCGCACGTGCAACATCCACTCATGCATGCACCTGGCGAAGGCTCCGGAAGAAGCCGAAGGCTGTTTTCCAGCGGCTGCTTCTTTCACAGGAGCTTAGCAGTGAGTTGTAGGTGACCTGTGGCCAGACAAGTCAGAGCCATGCTATCTCATTTTTTGCAAGGAAATCGCGGATGCAGGCAAGGGGGTCAAATGAGTTGAGAGAACTCAGGGGGTTTCTGCATTTGCAATGTGACTTCTTACAGGTGCCAGATGTGGCAACTACTTAGGGAGTTGTGACTTCTATGGGCTGAGTCACTGATGGGAGTTAACGCACTGGCATGGCCAAAAAAGATGTCAGCATAAACTCATGACCCCCATCTAATCCAAATCTCCTATATACAGTAATAATAAAGGGCGATGCGACTTAAAATCACTACCTTCCTCTCATACTATGCTTGCTTGAACTCATGAGGTGGCCTCTGAGGCCCTCAACGTCTCCGCAAGCCCCCATCGGAGCAGTGCTGTCGCGCAGGCCCAGTGAGAGTGTGCCAGGGCACTAATGCCGGCGCCCAGGCCTCAGAGGCTACCTTTTACAGTTGCCCTGCGATGTATCATCATGGCTGACGCCAAGACACTGTACATGTCAGGCTCGAGGCGGGCATTGGTTGTGCTTTGAAGCAATAGCTTCGCACCTTGACCGTCCCACACAATGTCGAACCATGCCAGCTTTTGCTGATGCAACAGTCGAATTGCCAGCCCAAGCCGCACTCCCATTGATTTCCCTTGTCCAGTGCAGAAATGGCTTTGTTTCGCTGGACCAAGCAGTGCCCAGCCTGGACAGCAGATGACTCTCAGCATGTAGAAAAATGTAGAAAGTAGGAAGCAGATTGGCAGTCTGTCGGACGATGTACCACTCCTAGCTTGCCCGAATATTGCTGGGCCTCCATGTCGAGATTCTCCGCTTGGCTGTGAAGCCTGGCAAGTGCACTGCTCCACGACATGTGGCCTCAGCGAAGTCGATTTCACAGCCCCAGCTAATTACTGACATTGACCAGCACTTGCTGCACTTGCTGCTCCACGGAGCTGTGCTTCACTTCCGCCGCAGAGGCGACGTGTCTTCTAGACTGTCCCAGTTGCGTTTGACTTCAAAGTGCTGGGCGCCTCACCCCGACCAGCTGCAGCATTTTGAGATGCTCGCAGCTCGATCGCGAGAGTTTTGACAAGCATTTCCTCCCAGCCAGCAGCTCACGGATTTGACTAAACGGCATAGTCGATACTCTCAGATGTTGGCAAGCAAGGAGTTGCCGGGATAATCAAATTGTCACACCCCTGCGCAGCTCAAATGGCCAAAATGAAAGCTGACGATGGGTTGCAGGCGGTCTGACAAGCGGCCCATACTTCTTGACCCCTCTGTGCTGATTTGCGGTAGAGGTGTCTTCGGAATACTACTGGTGTTGGCCGATCTTCTCTGGAACTGCTGATCTCCAACTGTGCGCCAGTCAGCAAGGCAGCTTACCCTTTCTCCTTCGGAATAGCAGAGAACCGCTTTTATGGAATTCGGAAATCCCGGCAAAGATCATCAGACCTTCTGGCTGTGCCTTCTATTTCTGGGCTTGCCCTTACGGCAAGGAGACTGTAAGCTGGCTGCAGGTAGCGGGAGCCTGAATGCTGGGGAATGGATATAATCCCTACATACTATAGCAATTTCCATCTTATTTTCCATTATCCCTATATAACCCCAATATACGATTGTAGTTTCCGTATGGGATAGTATTATAAGTGATCTGTTGTTCCATTTTATTCTCCTGCTGAGGTGGTGATCATCCTCGCACAGCAGCAGATGCGAAACAGCCATCTGCCACATTGACCGACACTGCAACTATACCTAAAGGAGAAAGGAAAGAAAGAACAAAAGCCTACGTGTCTCGCGGGAGAACAGGACTCAACACCTGCAAGGCCTGTCAAGTTGATGAGGCCATAAATTCCAACCAAGGATGGCAATGGTCGAATTGCAAAGGCTACAAAGGTGTCGGGTAACTCTGAGCCATGTCGACCAGGCCATGAATCTGAGCCCAAATGCTGCTGGCCCACGAGGTCAGAAAGTCAACACTCCTTCACAAGATCCAATGGCTGCATTGCTTGCAAACAGAACCTGTCATAACCTGTCCATCGGAGTCTTGGCTCTTGACTGCTCCGTGTAGGCTTTGATGCGCCTGTCGATGGTATCCCTGGCAGCGTTTGGTTGGTTTGGGACTTCTTCGGGCTGTCAGCTTCCCTGTCTGCTTGCTCCTGGCCTACAGATCTCCTCTTTGGAGGCGCTCCACTGAACTGTCTACGCGACTGTGCAGGAAGCAAACCAACACCACCGCTGAATTGAAACATCCCCAACTCTCCGCAACGGCCTTGGCACGTTGTCTTTCAGCGCGTTCTGCCAAGAATCGAAATCGGAAGGTCAGGGCATCCACGTCACCGCTCTCGGCTCTTGAAACAATAGCCCGCGGGCAATAATAAGTACTGCAATCCCTCAAAGAGGTATGTCACCGTTGTTGACCTCTCCACAACTCGACATCGTTGTCCTGTCTTTGGAGTTTCGAGGGGTGCCTTGATGAAGCGGTTGAGCATGGAGTTGAAAGCCGGGTCTGGTCCTCCTTCACGCATGGCCACCACGATGTTCCTGGCACACAGCTACACTTTCTAAACAAAATGTTATTGCCTGCTGCATTTTACTTGCATTTTCTTGGAAATAGAGGGGTGTTGCCACAGGGGACTAGGATCGCCCGGCTCCCATGCAAAGGGGTGATGCGCATTCAAAGACTCTCAAAGTTCATGAGAGCGACGATCTGTATGTATAGCCTAGCCCTTAAGCGGCATGTTGAACCCGGCTACTCATCTTATTTCAAGTTCCTTCCTTCCTTACTTTGGTTCCTGTACTTCGCTGACTCGCATCAGACTGTGATGACTATGATCTTTAGTTGCTTCTTGATCCACAAACGCAATTTGAGAGTGGCACCTCGCCTCAAGTGCTTTGCTGTGACTCTGGCCTGCTCACACGAAAACAACCAAGCGACAAACCGGATGCACATGCCCTCAACTTGACGACGGTGCTGCAATCTGCCCAGCAAAGCAAACTTGCAGCATCCAGTGTCATGCCTGCCGTCGCTCGGCTGGCCTTGGCTCTTTCAGGAATCTGCGCAAGAATGGACTCCTTATGTCCGAAACCGAAATCTGCTGTGCAGCTAGTCAAGTCTGTTGTGTATCTCAGAGCTGCCTCAGGCCCTCACCCCTTCTTTTTCTTAATGTTCGTCTCGTAATTTCTGCCCCTGACCTAGATTGGACTCAAATGCTGATGCTGAAGCTCTGGGGCATCGAAATCGTGGCTACGAAACTGCCACGAACAGCAATTGACCGCTGCCGACCGCTTGCTGGGGATCCGACAATGACTCGGCCATCGCCACGCAGCCTGGACTCCTGGTGATTCGACTCTTAAGACAAGATTTTTGGGCAATCTGTGACATTCTGCTCTTGCCCAAACTCCACCAAGTGCTGCACTCTCCGAAGCACAGCTGTCAGGCCAAGACCTCCGTACCCAAACTGCGAGCGCTGTTGCAGTCTGTTGGAATGCACAAGTCTGTTGCTGAGCCCGCTGCCCAAGAGCGCCAGCCTGCACCAACGCCACAGGCAAGCAGGACAATCTTTCTCATGACTATCCTTCATGCCCTGCCTGTGGCTAAAGGCCCCGACAGAAGACAGTATGGCACCTGTCCAGCTAGCCTGCCCAGGTCGCACAGGCAGAGGGCTCTGCTCCAGCAGAATCAAAAAAGTCCGTATGCCCTGCGGAAAGGCTTAGGCGAGCCAACCCACTCACCAACCGTGCTACCAGCAGTTACAAATGATCTCTCAAAAGTTGGAAGTCTGTACCAAGCAGAATTTGATAGTGGGATGAGGGAAAGCACGCAATGCGACCCTACAGGGCAGCATACATCCTTATCTTGCTCCTCTGGGTTTGATCACGTCTCTACCGTAGACACCTCCGAAAGCTGAGTAACTTACTATGGCGTTGCTACGGTAATATTCATAGGCAGGAGCTGTTCCGACCTACATCCGTTTTTGACAGCTCCACTCACCCTAGGGCAAGGACACCAACCAGAGTCCAACGGAAAAGCCAGTTCAAATGCTTTAGGTACTGGTGAGCGAGCAGGCCCTGGCTGGTGGATCATGCTGGGTGTGGTATTGACAAGCGTGCACCGTTCAAGGGGTCTGAAGGTCCCAGTTGCAGATATGGTTTTACGAGTAGCAGCTTGTCTCCACATTTTGGGAAAGCTGCCTTGCCTGCAAATGCGCAGCCAGCTGGGACACGATCTTGTTGTAATCCGCAACTAGTGGCCCTAAGATGGCTTTGATGCCCTCCACATGTTTAATCATGTCTAGGCGCTTTACTCAGCAACGCTTGATTGTGCCTTTCCGTGGCTCGCTGCAACGGGGAGCGGCCTGCGGCAATGATCTTCCAGGCATGCAGAGAAGTATCTTCAAGCAGGCCTTCCAACTTGGGGCAAGTAAGTGCTGCGGCTCCGAAGTGTCACCTGTCAACAACACGAAGAAATGTCCCAAATGGCAACTGAATCTGCGACTCTCGATGCCATTTTATGGCTGACCTAAGCGCCGGACAGATGATGGCAGACTTGCGAAACTCAAATCCATTTCTGTACAAGTACCACGCGTCCCGGGCGGCGTAGCTAGAGAAAAATGATGCTGCGATATGCTGTATCCAGCACATGCGGCATATGCTGTGGTTGCGAAGGGCTGTGGACGGATTTAGGCGGAGAAATGCCAAATTGCCCGAAAAGATGAAAAGCCGAAAAGTCGAAAAGTTGTTTAGGCAATTTAACGCGAAACAAAACTCGAAAAGTAACGAAAAACACGAAAAGTCGAAAAATCCC
>CAJNIZ010043286.1:0-47461 GCA_905231905.1 Symbiodinium pilosum
GGGTTGCATATATATATATATATGCCCCCAACCCCCTTTAAAGCAACCTCGGGTGCCCCCCAATGCTACTCTACTTATTCAGGCACCCTAAACCCTGAACCCCTAAACCCTAAACCCTGAACTCTAAACCCTAAACCCTAAGACTCTAAACCCTAAACCCTAAGACTCTAAACCCTAAACCCTGAACTCTAAACCCTAAACTCTGAACACCAAAACCCTAAACCCTGAACCCCGAAACCCTAAATTCTATCAAAGCTTTACCTGGGACAGATACGCGGCTTCATGCCGAGCAAAGACGCAGAAGAAAGGGAGGTTAGGGCTATGGTGGTGCCTTGGCCCTGAGGGTTTTTGGGGGTTTGGGGGTTAGGGTGTAGGGGTTTAGGGTGTAGAGTTCAGGGTTTGTTGCCCTTGGTGTTTAGGGTTTAGGGGTTTAGGGGTTAGGGTTTAGGGGTTTAGGTTTTAGGGATTTAGGGTTTAGTGGGTTTCGGTGTTTAGGGCTTGGGGTTTGGGGATTTGGGGTTTAGAGGTTCAGCTTGAGGTTGAGGATGGAGAGAGTGTTGCAGCACTTGGAAGCCGCAACATAATGCAGTTCCTGGGTGTATAGGGGAAAAAGGTGCTGCAAGATTTCCTTCATCCAAAGTCAGGGGTTTTTGTGGTTCAGGGTTTGGGGTTTAGGGTTAGGGCTTGAGGGAGTCATTTTCATTTATAGGATCAATACGTTTTGGGACAAATTGGCGTAAACAGGTCAGGGGTATACAGCGGTGGGTTTGCGTCCTGAAAAGCTTTACGGTGATGTGTTGTTTGTTTGGACTCTTGTAAGGTGTGAGGAGGATTACAGGGATCCTTGGGCATTGCAGCGGCTATAGTTCCAAGAACTTCTTAGTGCAGGGTGTTTACTCACGTGTTGGTAGCTTTTCAGGTTCAAGAAAGGGGGTCAAAAAGATTTCTGGTAGTAGATTGCCGGTTGGTTCACGTACCTGCGTTCCCCATCATACGACTAGCGGCTGCCTTGGTCCTCCGCGTGAACAATTTTCAGCCAGGCATATGAACCAATCTCAAAATGGACGAGGACATGGAAACTGGGGTAGTTGTGTTGGGGCTTAACATCTTTCGAGCGCAGTGCACTCTGTAGCTGTAAGGCAGATGCGAGTAGTAGTGTCTTTCTGGTCCGTTTGGGCATCATTATCAGGCTCAATCAAGTTTAGGAATCAGCGTTTAGCATATATCATTTTATTCCCATTCAGCGTTCAGCATTTATCATTTTATTCCCACACTCACTCCTAAAACTTGCCAGTACCGCACGTTGCCACCAGTACTTGGGCGGGGGCAACTACAGCAAATCTTAATTCAGCTTCCATGTGCAGTGCTTCGTTGCTGGAAGGGAAACATGCCAGCGTACGTGCCCGTCAGGTTGTACGTGCCCGTCAGGTTACTGGCCCTTCCTAAAATGGATGCCCCGGTCTAGAAAGCTCGCCAGCAATAGAACACGAAAAAGAGTCAGATGAACAACAACCCCAAACTAACATCAGCCGCCTAGCAACCATAATCCAAAAGTTTAAGACAACAGCCAGCCTCCACAATTCCTTAGTTCAGAAAGATACCCCCCCCTCCCCCCAAATTTTGCGCAGTGTCCTGATATGATGAACGGTCTGTTCCTTAATGAAAGGGTTTTGGAGTGCTGGGGAGAGCTCCCTGAACCCTAAACCCTGGACCCAACAACCTAGACCCAAAGATCTCAAACCAGCACCCTAAAGCCCCCAAGCCCCTAAAATCTCAAATCAAAACCCTGACTCCTAAACCTAACCCCAAACAACCTAAATCCTAAACCCTAAAACCCTGAAACCCTGAAACCATAAAACCCTAATCCTAAACCCTGAAACCCTAAACCCTAAATCCTAAAACCCTAAACCCCTAAACCCTAAACCTGTAAACCCTAAACCTCTAGGGTTCCAAACCTGAACCCTACACCCCAAACCCCCTAAGCCTTAATGCCCTAAACCGTGGCTAAGGAGATGTTCATGGCGGCCCCGGAGAAGAGACCCAAGGCCCTTGGGGACTTTGACTTGCTGCTGAGGATCTATAGGGTTTGGGTTTTAGGTTTAGGGCTACGCCCTCAATTCCCACCTCCAAACGATCGTAGATCGTTCTCCTTTTCTGCATACTGGACGGGCCCGCTGCAGGCGGGCCTCTAGGGGCCTCCAGGCCTTCAGGGGAAGGTGGGAGGTGGGAGGTGGGGGTGGAGGTGGGAGGTGGGATGTGAATGGGAGGGCTACGGTAACGGGCAAGTTCGATTCGATCGGTGTTTGCGGTTGGTTGGTTGGGCATGATATAGGGATACAGGATTATGTTGGTGAATGATGGGGGATCACATGGGAAAAACACAACCAAACATGCAGTGGTAAACGGCTTTGTAGTGGCACGCAATGCTTGGGGACTTCGACTTGCTGGGGGTTAGTCAGGAAAGGAAAGATAAGGGACCAAACCTGGATTGTACGGGGCCTGTGGCTTCGGGAAAGAAGCCTTGGAACAGAAAAGAAGTATGTTTAGGGTTTATAGTTCTACATAATTAGTAGGGAACAAAGGAACGGGACACATGGATATTAACTACGACGAGGCCTAACAGGAGTGGCATACCCTGGTAATCTAAGTAATTAGATACATAATGCCTACTTTGGGGCCTGACCTAACATCCATAAACAGTCGTTAGTTTGGCAATCGGCTATTTGGGTCCCTACACATAGAGGTGGGGTGTTCAGGAAACGTGACCGGTAATAGCGCGAAGCCCACTGTAATCGTGCAAAAGGGTTCATATAGAAGCGTGACCGGTAGCAGCGCGAAGCCCGCAGCAATAGCACAAAAGGGTTCATGCGCGCAAATCCTTCGTCCTGTTGGCTTCAGGGGGACACTCCTTTGTAGCCCGGCCATCGGATGGCTGGGATGCAAGAACTTCCCCAAAATAACCATTCTGAGCGGTCTCCCGGGACCCAGGCTTTCGGGAGACCACTGGGATGCAAGGATCTCCCACACCCGCGCGCTTTGCGCAATCACTGCTTCATTCCTTTTGCGCCATTAATAGGCTTCAGGCTTTTATCCCGCGTGGAAGTTCATATGCAGCCACAAGCGAACAAGTCGATAAACCCTAAAGCCAAAAGACTATCCCTGTATACTCATACCTTTCCATAAGCCGGAGAAAGTCAGTAGCCCTACCTCGTCGACCCCTTTTGCAACCGTGGTCCCCATAGAACTCCACCCGGCCCGGTCACCCGGCTAGCCCCTTCAAGACGTGGTGGAGGGTTTAGGGGTCTGGATTTAGGGCTGTTGTGGTTCTTGTATGCTATAAGAGGATAATCCCATTTCATGCAAAAACCAACAAACTCTAACACGGAACCCCAGCTTCTTCAATCCCTAAGCTCCCTCCCCACCCCCCCCCAGTTTGGAGAAAATTCCCTTCCCAGCAGGCGCCAGACAACAAGATCAGCATTGCAACCATGAATTGCAGCAGCATCCCTGAATTCAGCCCGGGGCTTGGCACCCATGCCTTGGATACTGGTCGCCTAAGTAATTCGATTAGGGGTACCCTTGGTGCCTCAAAGGCCCCGTTGGGATCATTACATGGGGCTTGGTGTTTGGGGATAGAATTGCGGAGATTCAAACGGTGTGGAAAGTGACGTGGAAGCTACTTTTATCAGTATTCACATGTGCCATGTTAGTGAATGATATTGGTAATCATTCAGGCCAAGGTGCTGTAGGCTTTAGGGTTCACAAGGTGTTGTATGCGCAGTAAATCATACCCCGGGGCTGTATGTGGCCTAATTTATTGTGGAGGCAGTATCCCACCAATGCAAAGCCAGGGTCCCCATCGTAGCCTGTAGTTGGTCCCCTGTAGTAGTTTTCATTGTTTTTTCCAGTACTTGGCTCCTTAGTTACTAGAACCCCGGCATGTCAATGGTGGAAGGTTTGGGGCATACGGTTCTGGGTTGAAGGCCCAAGACCTGGTGTTCGGGGATCAAGTCTGAGGGCTTTAGCCCGCACGATTCAGGTATGTAAAGCCGAGCTAGCCCCAAAGATGTACCTCCCTCAAACTGGACTTAGCCATATTTGACTTGGACAGTCTATAGTTTTGTCCATGGTCCTTTCCGGTCTGCCGTTTTGATTTAGGGCAGGGAAATGCAAAGACGAGGGTTTCATGGCACTCGCAAGTGTCTAATGACACTTGAGGGTCCATAAGCTGGGGGGGCTAAGGCCAGGGATTCTGGGGTTCATGTATGGTTTGGGGTCTGCAGGTTTGTCAAGAATGTGGTCTTGGGTGGGCCACGGCATATACGCAGGGATATATGCCGATTTCTAGGGTATGATTGAGGTCCCTTTTCAGATTTTTTGGCTGCATTTTCGAGAACTCCCGTATGAATATGTGTAATCGTCAGGGCAAAAAATACGCACCATGACCGGAAACTTGGGAATGGGTTCAGGATCAGAGCCAGGGGACTACCAGTGTCTTACGCAGACGTCCAGAGAAAACAGGTATAGATTGAGGATGGACTACCCTTAGCTGCTTGGAGAGTCATGGTTAGATATAGGTAGGCCGCAGCCTGACTTAGGCTACTGATGACTTATAACGACAATGATGGTCGCTGATGAAATTTGAAACGCACGGAAGTTTGGGTCATTGTTTGTGTCTTGCTTCTAGTAGGGAATGCAAGAACTTAGCGAATTGGCCCCGCACGTTTCAGCGCTGTCAACGCACGTTATAACAACACACGTTTTCCCAACATGCTCAAAACGTACGTTGTGAGTTCTCAAGAGGGCAGTGCATAAAGCTTGGGCTTGCTGAGCTTTTGCTGCGTGGACGGATGGGGCTGACCGCATGTGGGGGCCGTGCAAAAATCCCCTTCCTCTACGTCTCCTCTTCGGCGGATTTTTTACGAAATAAATCATGTTAAGACGCTGCGAAAACTGCGGCGCGCGGAAGGTCGCGGAAGGCCGAGCGGAAGGCCGAGCCAAGGGCTTATCTTGGCATAGTACTCAGCAAGATATCATGAGGCATCAAATCCCCAAAATGCATTTGCAGGGCTTTCAAATTCAAAAACGCATTTGGAAGGTTCGCCAATTGTGAGTCCCCAAAAGTGCTTACATTTGTCCATTTAAACATCTGCTAAACATCCCAAAATGTGTTTAGCTGTGAGAAAAAACATTTTGAAGTTTCCCCAACTCTTGGGCGCCAAGATCGCTACATTTGGCCATTGATTGAACAACTCCCAAATCCCCAAAATGCGTTTAGATGGCTTTCAAAACGCATCTTCAAAGTTCCCCAATTGTCAGGCTTCCAAAAGTTCCTAGATTTGCACATTTAAACATCTGCTAGACCCCCAGTATGCGTTTAGACGGCTGCGAAAAACGCACTTCGAAGGTTCCCCAACTCTCGAGGTTTACAGGCCGGTTTCAAGCCCCCGAACCTCCGAAATGCGTTTAGGAGGCTGTGAAAAACGCATTTTAATGGCTTGCAGGTTCCAAGCCCCCAAACCCTCAAAATGCGTTTAAAGAGCTGTCAAAAACGCATTTTGAAGATTTGCAGGTTTTGAGGCCCGAACCCCCTGAAATGCATGTAGAGGGCTCCGAAAAGCACATTGTGAAGGTTTGCAGGCTTTGAGGCCCCGGACCCCGAAAATTGCGTTTCGGGGGCTTCGCAAAACGCATTTTGAAGGTTTTGATTCCCCGAACCCCTTAAAATGCGTTTAGAGGGCTCCGAAAAACGCACTTTGAAGGCTTGCAGGCTTTCAGGCCCCGAACCCCGAAAATGCGCTTTGGTGGATGATAAAAAAAAAGCAGTTTGAAGGCTTTCAAATTTTCAGGCCCCGACCCCCCAAAATGCATTTTCAGCGCTTCCTTTGCAAAAACCTTGGCGCGCGGAAGGCCGAGCGGAAGGGAATCATTTCAAAGGGAGCCACGACTTCTTAATTTTGCACAATCCCCATATGGCAAAAATTGAGACGCTTTTGCTCCAAGCTTTGCTTGAGAACAACTTAGCCCTGTATACCCGCATAACTTTGCTGGGAAATGCGTTCTTGGAAGGCCCTGAAACGCATCCTCAAAAATATTTCTTGGAAATACGTAGTGGAGGGCCCTGGAAACACAGACCCAACGCGCCGCTCGTTCTCTAGCATTTGTTGGGGTGTAACAGCATCTTCCTTTTGGTAAGAATAGTAATTGTAGAAGCGCCAGTAAGAGCACCACACCTCCAGCCCAGCTGGAGGTGTGGTGTCTGCTCAAGGTTTGGGGCTGATGCTTTAGGGCCCTGAGCCTTAATCCCAAACCCTGAAACCCAAACTTAAACCCTAAACCCCAAACCCTAACCAGGCCTTCCCCTATACTAAACCCTAAGCCACCTTACCCCTAGACTCGCATTGAAAGTGTGGACTAAGGGTTGAGGGCCTACCTGAATGTAACACCTGCGCAATGATTTCTGCTGCTGCCATTTGGCTAGGGGTTTGGGGTGTTAAGGCTTTAAGGCTTGGGGGGTTTTAGGGCTTCAGGGCTTGGAGTTTTAGGCTTTAGGCCTTAAGGGTTTATGGCTTGGGTTCAGGGCGTTCAGGGAATGTTACAGGGTTTAGGGCTTAGGGCTTTAGGGTTTCTGGTTTAGCGTTTAGGATTTGGGCCGATCCTGGTCAGTTCTGACGTGAAAAAGCGGATGGTGTACCTGGACAACTTAAGATTATTCGAAGTACCCCTAAAAGCGGAAAAAGGACGATACTATTACGCACAAGCCTTTTGAATAGAGGGTTACCGGGTTACTTTACGTGGGGTGTAGGTTTCAGGTTTACGGCTTGGGATAGAAGGCTTTCCCAGGTTTTCATTGCGAGGGAAGCAGCTCACCTGATATAATCTCAGCAGCGAACCCAAAGAAAGGCTTAGCCATAAACGTCCAAGAGCACGAAACACAGCGTTCGCAAATGGGCTCCTGTGTAAGTAGTGCTTGGGGCTTTTTTCAGGGTAGGATATTGAATGACTGAGACACGGTCAGACGCACTACTACACCTCAAGCCTAACACAGCAGGTCGCATTCTAAACCGAAATCCAACACAGCCAAGGCACGCGAGCAGCTGAATGTTCACGGTCCAGGGTTTAGGATTTGTTGGTTTCTCTGCGTGTTTTAGTACAATTGCGGCTTTTGGCTTTTTAGGGTTCAGGGTTTAGGGTCGCAATGTCCAAACATCAAAATCAAACTTTAAACCCTGAACACGAGAGGCTACATCCCAGAAGCCACACCCTACTATATCCAGGGTTCTGGTCTCCAAAAAAAGGTATGTGTGGAAAAGATCTGCGGGAGTAATGGAGAATCACATGGAGCAGAAATGAAAGATGGATGGAATGAATCCCTCAAGCCTTCAACCTTTAAACCATGATGATCTCCACATCCCAGACCCCATGCGTCTTGTACTCTGTAAAAGGCTTTCCATGAGTTAAGGGTTTTGGGTTCATTGCCTGCAAAAAGATATATCCTCCTTTCAGGGATCCTCACAAGAGGCCTCTGTTAATTCTGAAACTCCCCAAAAAATCTTTGTATGTCCCTAACCTATATTCCCTATGCAACCCTAAACCCTAAACCCTAAACCCTACCTATGTCATCCTGGCTCCTGTCAGGGGAAAGTGCTTGCCAGAGACTCAGACCTGAAGTCCTTTACTTGCTGACGGGATTCTGAACCTAGACCCCCCAAGTACCCTCTATAGACCCTAAGTATCCCCAAATAGAAGCTACATAGACCCTATTTTAGGGTACTTGGGGGGTCTAGGAACAACCTTGGGTCCCAGTCTTGTGGTCTCTAAAAGGTTTCGGGGTTCGAAGGGTCCAGGGGTTGTACAGGGCAAAGGGTTTTAACGGTTAAGGTTGAGGTTTGGGGCGCTTCCTTCTGACAGAGGAAACTGCTTTGTGTCCGTTTGCAGAACACACGCTTGAGATGGCTTTAGTGTAGAGGCCTGGGTCTAAACAGTACCGAGACTGTTTAGAGGTTCATTTGAGGTATCCTATAACATGCGCATGTACTCACACTCTGCTCATTGAGCCCTGCATGCTAGCCACGGGCTCCTGAACGCTTCAGATGCTGCTACAGACTTTCGGGAGCTTTTCAGTTCTTGTTAGTCAGACATGCCCTGGCCCGCGGGGTTTAGGGCTTAGAGAAACGAACCCCAAAGCCTGCCTCAAGTCATAATCCTCGACCCTGAGGAATAAACCCCCTTTTCATTTAAACATGAAATATTCCAATTGTGGCATGCCATAATATCGTATTGGTTTTATGTGATATTAGTTGGGGCGAGGGAGAGGGGATTCCACAGGCAACCACGCTGGACATTATCAACCTGTATCTCCCCCTGACCGACAGATGTAATGTCTTCCAGTTCAAACGGGACAGAAGCTTAAAGAATGGTGGACCACAGCATATACATCGAAACATGCAGGCCCCAAAGTTCAAACCCTAACCCCTAAAACCTAAACCCTAACAGGACAAGAAGCGCCATCGCGTGCTCAACACAGGCTGCGGGGAGGGTTGCGACTTCACGCGGCTTAGGAATCGGGATGCCAAGGATCTGGCTAACATTTAGGGGTTAAATTGAATTTTATATTGGGATCATAGGGTACCCATTGGGGTAATATTAGGGTTATAATGGGGTTATATAGGGATAAGGGAAAAAAAGTGAAAACTACTATTTGGGGTTTAGGGTTGAGGGTGTAGGGTTTACGGTTTAAGGTTTACAGTTCAGGGTTACGGTTTAGGATGGGGTCAAGTTTAGCTAGATGGGAGGGTAGTAGCAAAGGAAATAGGTGATCCAAACGTCAAAATCTAGACCCTAGGATAGTTATAGGTCATGGTCCTTCTTATGGTTTAGGGTCCATTTTGTAGAGCATGGGGTACCAAAATCCTGAACCCTGAACCCTAAACCGTTCGTGTATTTCATGGTGGAGACATGGCAGTGTAGGGTGGCTACCTCCCCTGCAAAAACACCATCTTCACATCCCTTTTGGGAAGGGCCGCTAGGACTATGTAAGCTGTTTATGGCTTGGGGTTCTGGGACCTTAGCTTAGCAGATCCGAAACGGAGGTGGACCAAGGGGTGCATTCAGGTTGCCTCTGCAGACCACACCCAAACCCTCCAATCCCCAATCCGGGAAAATCCTTTACAGCCACGCCTAGGAGAAAAAAAAGCTTCCGCCCCCAACGGGCATGAGATAAAGAATTCAAGTGTCAGATCTGAGGTTGAAAGCTTAGCGTTTTTGGTGGATGGGGCACCCTAACCCAAAACCTTATAGACCCTAAACCCGGAGCAGTTTACGGGGTCTAGGGGTTTAGGGCGGATTCATCCCCAACGCAAGAGCCGCGGAGCAAGGCAAATGCGACTTCCTGTAGGGTTTAGGCTTTAGGGTTTAGGGCTTAGGCCTCAAGCAGCATTTGCAGTTTTTCCCTTATAACCTCCTTTGGGTTCCCTCTCAATTAGGTTAAGGTTTTCAGGGATTAGGGCGAATCAAAAGAGAACCGAGGGGGTAACATAGGAGGGTTGAAAGGAGTCCAGGCTTGCCTGCCATAGTCTTACGCGCTGTCCATAGAGAATGGAGGAGCACGGTTAACGGTTTAGGTTTTTTTTTTGCTCGGGGGTGTAGTGTAGTGAATCGAGGAATGGATACCTATTGGGTCTTGGCGAAGGAGTTGTCGGAGGATGATCTCAGGGCCTTAACCAGAATACCCACGTCCCTCCGGACATTCAAGCAACCGACCTCGCCCGCCTTGGTGGAAACAAGGTGCCTGAAGAAGAGCTCGTGGCTGACACCAGGAACATGTTGCATGCATCTGTTGCAAGTGAGGCATTCCTTCCAGTGTCCCGCTCCATCCCGTACACGATCAAATTTTGAACGACGATGCCGTCGACTCCTATACCAATCCTATACCGGAAAGCTCCGCCAAATACCTCCCTATTGAACCTGGAAAGCCACCTCGAACGACGTTCCTTTGGTATAGGATTGGTATAGAAGCCCTCGACATCATCGTTCATAAATTATCAAAATTTTCCGAATGCTCCGCACGGGAGCGCCGTTTTGATCGATTTTCATCAAGATAAATCGGCAACATTTCGAGGATGTCTCGAGCGGGAGCGCGATTTTCGAAGATACAAACATCAGCAAAACGTCAAAAACTCGAATTGTCTCGCGCGGGAGCGCATTTTTTGAAAACGCAGCATCTGGAATTTTGAGGATGTCCCGCACGGGAGCGCAATTTTGCAAAATCGAGGCGCCACTGCTTCGCGTCCGGACGCCTCTACCAAAAGCACTTTAAAGGCGATGTCTCCTATTTCGTGATCGAATATCGATAAATTACGCTGATTTTTTGAGGATGTCTCGAGCGAGAGCGTGATTTTGAAGCGAACAAGAGCGCGTCCCAAATGTTTGCGCGACGGAAGAGCACGCGGATGTCGGTGGGCGACGGCAGTAAAAACTAGAACCCCAACGTGAATATGGGGAATAATAATCACAACAAGTAATAGGGATAATAGTAATAATGCTAATAGCAGTAGCTATTAAGCGCGTCTGAAATTCTAAGAAAAAACCATCTGACTTCCAAAGATTGGTGGTCCCTTTTTAAGAGGTCCTGGTTTCTAGGGGTTGTAGCCCATGGGGTGTACAGAAGGTTTCCTTAGTGTTTGGGACCACTTCCCCAGATCCTTTAGGTCAGTTTAGTATTATAGGAAGACAAAATCATCATATCATACATAAAGGCTCCTGCCTCATATATATATATATACACTACAATGAAAGTGCATCGTTCTGCAGGGCATCCAGGGTGGCTCTGGCGGCACGACCGGATGATGCTGTCACCTTGGTGGCTCGTCTATGTCGGCGCCAAGCTTGCTTCACAAGCTTTCAGGGCGCCGTGGCGAGACCATGGTCGATGATGCAGTGGCCTTGGTTGTAAGGGGTTTTGATGTCGGGACAAGAATCGGGAGGTTACCATCCCAGTTTGCTGGGTGTGATGCGTAGCATGGACACTGCAACCACTCGTACGGGCATCGGCATTTGCAAAACAACGGTATGGTGGATGCTGCCGCGCCCTGAGTTGTAGAGGGGCTGTTCCATCGCGCGAGCAGGGACCACCAACCACACCACAAGCGGGCCGGGCACCAGGTTGCGACCTCTCTTCCCGAATGCCCCGGACCTATGGCCCCCGAGTCGCCTGAGGCGCCCATTTCCTAATCTGTAGGTGGAGTGTGATCTAGGCTGCTCTGCCAAGGCACGAGTTGTCTGCAAATCCTGAGGGTTTTGAGGGCCTTTCGAGCCCTGGACAGCTCTCCCAAGTTCACACCGCACTGCTCTCCTCGAGGCTTCTCAAGCTTCTGCACCTTCCCGGGCAAGGGTAGGCTACTTCTGCTTTTGAGCAATTGCATTCTTTCTGAAGAAAATCCCGTTCAGGGGTTTGGCATGTAGGGATCCCGAGCCGGGTCTTGCCAGAGCCGGTGGCTTTGAGTGAGATGCATTCGATGTGTGTGTGGAGGACTTGCAAACTATGAAGGTGTATTCAAACACTTCCAAGGAATAGCCTTCCACAGCAAGTTCTGCCAACAGCAGTTCCAGGAAGCACCAGATGCAGAATCCACTCAGTATGAGCGGATGATTTCCCAACTGGACGAAGATGCCAGCCGAGCTGAGGTGAGGGTTGCTCAAAGACGAAGTATAATGACGATCCTCTTTGTTATCATCATTCATGTTGAATAGCGCGGCCCGCATCGAACACGGTATGTTTCTGACAGCAAGTGCGTGTTCTGCACGCGTGCGTATGTGTGTATGCGCGCACGAACTTCGTCCACCCAATCGCCCGTCTTGTTCAATGCAGCACGTGTCGTGCCAGGGTTGCCTGCCTCAAACATGTACAAGGACTGCCATACTTTGCAGGCATACATGTTTTTGCTTATGGTGCCTCCGGAGCCTCGCGGGAGGCGAGATTCATTGACATCGTTGGACTTCTGGGGCTTCGGGTGAGTTTACCCGAAAACAAGTGCTCATGTTTTTTTCTTGGGGCTCGTCTTGAAACCACGCAACGCACACATGAGACTGCAAGCCTCAGGGTGAGAAAATGATGTGCAACGACACGAGGTTAGGGGACATGGGTTGCCTCCCCTTAGAGCTGCCTTATAGGTGCGCCAGATTCAAGTGACTGTGCCCGGAAGCAGACGATTCATGTTTGATCCCCAGTTCAGTAGGAGAAGTGAGCGCCCCAGCTGGTACGCTTGCCACAAACGTCAGAACACATGGGCCGTGCAAAGACACGCTCCCCCGTTCTCGAAACAAATGATCGAGAAGCGGGAAAGCGGGTATGGCCACGTGCTCCAGGTCAGTTATGTCGCGAAAGATGCATGCAAGTTGTGGCGCGCACGTTTCGCGTTGGATGGCAGTGTGAGAAATAGACCCATCAACTTTTGCCAATGATGACAGACCGTTTCCGTGTCTGCCCAAAATTATCCTCCTGTTCTGCTGCACGCACGGCTGAGTGCGGGAAGTAGTTGCGTTGTGGAACGTTGCGCAGGGCCAGGTCAGGAGCTTAGCCCGCCCAAGGGCTTATGTTTTTGGGGCGGTGGCCTGGGATCCCAACTCCCTTGTAGCGTGGGGGTTTGCCTCCAAAGTATATATAGATATATACGAATGTATTATATATGTATATGTCTACTAGCTGTGCAAACTTTCAAGTTGTCCAGCATGGTCTTGATGTCACCGCGGTGAATGATGCCGCGACCTTCCTGGGCGCATATTGGAGATTTTGTCGAAGATCGTTGCGATCTCTGCAATCCCAACCATCTTGCCGCCGCCCCAAGAAGAACTCAGCGTGCAGGACCAAGCCAAAGCTCCACACGTTGTCACGGGCTTGGTGCGTTGATCGCTCTATGCTCACACCTGGAGTGGGGGTACATGATGCACTGCAAACAGGAATGGGCGGACATTTATGACGACGGTCACATGGATGTTTTCAACTTGGGCCCCTGGCCTTTCGTGGATGCTGGCCCAGCCCTAAGGTTCCAATTATCACAGGTGGTGCTTTCGCTTTGCTGAAGTTTTGTCCACGGGTAGCATTGTCGAATGAAAAGTGAAGTGTGCCGGGATTTGCTGGTAAGTACTCCATGCGTGAGGTGAAGCAACGCAACTCGATTACTCTCCATCGCCTGAACAGATGACTAGTACACTCGACGGGCAAACACGCGAAGGCGGCGAAGATTCATCCTGTTATGTTTCGTTCACCTTGCGCTTTGGGTGTTGAGAAAAAGATTCCACCGACAAAAAACGCCTTGTCGATACTTTGCAAATTGGCGCAATCCACCTGCTTTGTCATTTCAAAAGTCAAGCGGCGCCTACTACTGAAGGGAGTTGGCTCGATCTTATTCCGAATGCCCATGTCTTTGCTTCCCTATACATCAGCCTTATTGCCCAGGTACCTTGTGGGACGAAAAGCCAGCTCAGGCTTCGGCTGAGGCTTGGCACCTGGGCTTTTCACCTATGTGCAATCCACTCAGTGCAGCTGTGACCTACAGGCCAGCGCTGCCCTTTTGGGTCTTCTGCCCTGCCTAGCAGGTGCCACGCGTTGTCATCGCCTCGTGTTTACAAGTCGCTTCAACTGCTGAAATTGGACCGGGGATCTGTCCTGCCAGCGGGAACCTGCAAGCGATGCGCTATAGTGTTCAAGGACTTCTTGCTTTTGTCATTAATTTGCGTGAAAGAGTCTGGTGAGTGTGGTTCGGAACTGTCTGCTGGGGCTGCTGGAAGAAAGAGCAGTGCGATTACTGTCATTCGTGTGGCACCTACAAGCGAGCAGCTCAGCGATGTATCTTGAATCGTAATTTGTGCGGTTGAAGTTTTCCAATCCGAAACGTAAGTGGCAAAGAAAATGGTGCTGAAGGAGACCAATCTCGGCATTCTTGACCTCCAGACTTAAGGTCTTCAAACCCTCCTTTGCCCGGCTGATTGCTGAGCGGGACCGGACTTGGGGGCAGCTCGTATTGCTTCTAGTGCGCTTTGCGTGTCTCACTTTGTCTCCCTTCTGAAGTCTGGAGGGAGTCCGACTGTTATCAGACAGCCCATTGCTCGAGGAAAAATTGCTCAAGCCGTTGCCCCTAAGCCGGGCCCAACATCCATTGGAAATTTCGATGCTCTAAACGACTCACTTACATGTCCAAGCTGGACTTACGAACTCCTCATCGTTTGTAAATCTGTTGAGGTCTGGCGGTCCTGAAGAATATAAAGCGCATTTTGGGCATTTTGGGAAATGCTCGTTCTTGCCACTTAATGACGCACAGGTTTTCAGCATGCCATCACTTCACTTCAGCTAGTTCGGAAGCCGCAATCATGCCGACAAGGCATCGCAGTTGGGCCAGCCAGGCCCGTAAATGCTCGGGAGGTGCACAAATGTTGCAGTTCTGACTGTAACCTTGCTGCCAGTCGGGCCAGTCAGTGGCACATTGTCTTGTTGATTGGCCACTGTTCTGAAAGGAGCCTACATTCCTAGGAGTGTGCCACAAGTGCTGAACAAAAGGTTGATATGCAACCATCTTGCCTCTGGGTTCGCATCCATTGCCCGAAGCCTCGTGCGCCCGAGCAAACCGCCGTCAACAGGACAGACTGACCATCGGTGCACACAAAAGCCTCACATCTAGATTGTACTTTTGCTACACAAACACCCCACAGCATTCGGGCTCTCTAGTATGTCGCGAGCACGTACGATCAAGGCCCTTGCACTTCTACAGTTACATACTGCGCCAGTTTCTCACACTGCGTTGCATGAAGCAAAGCGGCGGCCTCATGCGTGAGGAGCCCGAACTCATTAGCAACTCATCGAGCAAACTGATGTGAGGCTCAAAATCTACGAAACATACAGGGTACGGGGGCGTTGAGCCTGGCATGCGTGAGATTGATGTGAGAATTCTGCGCTGACAGGGCCACTCAACCTAACGGCCTTTGTTTAGCTTGCGATGTACCACTGAGCACTTGTGTCCATAAGTGGCAACTCCAGCCAACTTTCTGCGGCAGACTGCGGATGAGATGTCGAAGTTGAGAGCTAGCACAGACTAGCTCCAAGAGATTTTCGCCGCCTTCATTCCATGTTAACAAGCAGCAAGTCATGCCGCTAGAATCCTAAATAAATCCTGAGCCTTAGTCTCCGAATTTTAAACCCCAAATCCTAAACCCCAAACCCTCAACCCCAAACCCCAAACCCCAAACCCGAAATCGCAAACCTTAAACCCCAAACCCGAGATCGCAAACCCTAAACCTCAAATCCGAAATCGCAAACCTTAAACCCAAAACCCGACATCGCAAACCCGAAACTTTCAAACATGATGGCACAGCGGTTGACAGCATCCCAGCCTGGCCTCTTTAGGGTTTAGGGTTTGGGGCTTAAACTCTTTGAAGGCGAGGGGGGTATATAAGGGATTATATAGGGAAGTGTCAAAAGGGCTATTAGGCGGGATACCAGGAGTATAGACTAATTATGGCTGAGTTACGGTTTTCAGGTTCAGGACTTGGGCTCAGGGAGTCCTCAATAAGTATATACATAATCAGGTTAAATATTCCTTTTCATCGTGATACTGTATAAAAACTCCTTCGGCCACCCAAACCTAAACCCTAAGCCCTGGACCCTAGACCCCTAAACCCCAAACGATGAACCCTTACACCCTAAACCTTAAACCCTGAACCTTAAACATCAAACCCTATGAACCCTCAAGCCTAAACCACTCCTGCGTCAGGCCATCCAAGCCCGTTGAGCGTGAAGAAGTGGATAGGATGCAAAGTCTTCTCGATTCTCGTTTAAGGTTTAGGGTTTGGGGTGTAGCGTTTAAGGTGTATACGGTTTAGGGTCTAATTGGAGTGTAGGGTTTATAGGGTTTAGGGTCTAATTGGGGTGTAGGGTTTATAGGGTTTAGGGTTTGTACGCTTGAGGGTATGTAGTGTAGGGTTTAGGGTTTGGGGTTGAGGGTTCAAGGTTAAGGGATTTGGGTTGTTAAAGGGTGGCTAGGTCCTCAACTTAGCCACGAGCTCCCACCCAAGGCCTTTTCTCAATCAATAGACCCCCGACCGTCGGCCGTAGGCCTTAAACACCAGCCTCCTTTTCAGTAGGGTTATACAAGGATACTGGAAAAGACAATGGAAGTTGTTATTTTGGGATTTGGGCTTGGGTTTCCATTTTTTCCATTATCCCTGCAAACCTAAGTCTAGGTATCCCAGTAGTACCCTTTTTCCCTTTTTGTTTGGGGGTCTCTCTATTAAAACTGAATAGTAGGAAAAAGGGTGCCCTAAACCGAAGTTCATCCTTTTATACCACTGTAAAAGGAAACTAGGAGATGATATAACCCGATATGACTCGCAGTTTCCATGTCCTTTCGGTTATCCCAACACCGCCCTAAGCCCTAAATTTGGGCCCATATATATATATATCCTTTCGGTTATCCCTACACAGCCCTAAGTCCTAAATTTGGCCCCCCCCTTTATATCCTTGCTCTTGAAGATCTCAGGAAGTGCAATGCAGAGCTTGAAAAGCTGCCCGGCAATGACTTGGAGAAGTGATAGCCAGGTTCAGGGTTTGCGAGTGTTGGGGGTTTAGGGTTTTTAGTGTTTTTAGAGTTTAGGATTTTGAGTTTTTAGTGTTAGGGTGTTGAGGTTTAGGATCCAGGCTTTTATCGGTTGGGGGTTCAGCTGCGGCTCAGAGGAAGGTGAAGTAGCGGCCCGGAGCCCGTAAAGAAGCCACAGAAGCTATCACTTTGAACAATGTCGGGTTTCGAAAGGGTTTTAGGGTCTACGGATTAGGGTTTAGGAATTTGGGTTTAGGGTTTAGGTTTGGTGTGAATGTCACACGTGGGTCTCAATGAGAGGGACGACTATGGTAGGGGACTACATGGACTACCATTAAAGGGAGTTGTATAGTTATGGCATAGGATAGCGACAGCAGACTTCAACATTTTCAATGTAGGGCTGAGGTGTGCAGTCTTGGGTTCAGGGCTTACTCTACAAGCCAATTCCTCCGATCCCTCAAGCCTACAGTAAGCTGTGATCCCTAAACTCTACCTCTCTGAGGCTCGGCAAGGCCAAGATTGACTGGGCACTTCCAGCTACGATGGAGACGGCAGAGATGGAGACGTAGGTGACCATCTAGGACTGGGGCTTGAGGCTGAGGCGAACACTGCAAGCAAAGGGGGGGTCTAGGGGTTTTAGGGTTTGGGGTTTACGGTGGGACATTCTAGCACCTGTCAAGCATGAGACATTCTGCTGACTTTTCCTAACAGCCAATCCTCAACTCAGCATCCAAAACCCCAAGCCCACATACAACTGCGAGAGTCAGTGGAAATTAGTCAGTAGGTTCATAACCCCGATAGCCCACACCGTAACCCTAGTTATCCTCATTAATAACCTGCTTACAAAGTTTCCCCGACCCTCCAAGTAGATACCTAAACCCGATACCTACCCCCCATGCATAAGGCCCCCCTTGATCAAGTTCTATTAACACGAATTGCAAGGATGCAAAGGCATTCTTCAGGTGGGCACTATATGAGCTATAATTCGTCCAAACTCTTTAAAATGGTTATATAGGGGATTATATAGGGGTGTAGTATAGGGCTTCTTCAGGGGGAATACTAGGAGTTTAGACTATGGCTCACATGTGGGGTAGTTAAAAGACCATAGAAAGTTAAGACTATAGCTCATAAAGCCCGACGTATACCATATTACAATGTTGTCGCTTCCATTTTCTTTTCCATTATCCCCATGTAGCCCCCATATATTCATATTCCCTAACCCTAGCTCAAGGCCCTAAACCCTTAACTTTAAACCCTAAAGCCCTAAAACCCTAAACCCTAAATCCCTAAATATAGTCCCAGTTTCCATCTCATTTCCATGTTCTTTTCCATTTGATTCTCCATTACTAAAGGGGATACTAGCTCATATGTGGGGTGGTTAAGGAACCATAGAGATCCTAGGCCCTAAAACCCTAAACCCCTAAAACCCTAAACTTTAAACCCTAAACTCCGAACCCCAAACCCCTAAACCCTAAAACCCTAAACCCTAAATTCCTAAAACCTTAAACTTTAAACCCTAAACTCTGAACCCTAAACCCCTAAACCCTAAAACCATAGAAATCTTGGACCTTCAACCTCAGCCTCAAGGGCTCATGCAGCCAACATGAGCAGGGTTCAACTTAGACCGAATCCTGAGCAGGGAGAGTCCTGAAGCATAGGGCGTTAAGGTTTAGGGCTTTAGGGTTTTAGGGTTGAGGGCTTTAGAGTTTAGGGCTTTAGGACATAGAATTCGGAATCCGGGCTTAGGAGATGGTAGTTTCTAAGAAAACGGGGCCCTTTCCATTATGGGAGCAATCGGTATAGCGTTTATTCCTTCGACTCTCCCAGAAGACTCTGAAGACTAGGGTAGAAGAATTGCCTCTGGGGTCCCTTGTACATAATCAAAAAAGATTGAGTTTAGTTCCAGGCCAATATTCTGCATTCTTTTGGGGTTCAAACCCGAAACCTTACACCCTAAACCCTGTATAGCTTTGGGGTTGATTGTTTGCGGCTTTGGGGCTTTCAGACGTGGGGGTTTAGTGCTGAGCTCCTAGACCTTGTAAGCTGCATAAGCAACTGCTTATCTCATCACATAGTGTTGGTTATATAAAGGATTATATAGGGGGCTTAAGGTTTAGCATGCAGGGATTCTATGAGAAATTGCAAACATGCGGTGTAGCAAGGGAAGGGTGGACGTAGGGGTCCCTTTGGTAGTCTAGTACGATAGAGACCCAAGTCCATTGATGAACTACAGTGGGAAGATTGACTGTGGTGTACATGTTTTTGGACTCTTCGCTGGATTCGGGAGGGCAGCACATGAGCTACATGTAGTCAAAACTCCGAACCAGGATGGAAAGCTTTTTGTTCAACCGCTATGATTCCTGCGACAGAGCAGCTTTCGGACACGGAGTTCTGACTACGAGTCCACATGGGGTTTCTCAAAATGGGTCTTGGGGATGCCTCAGATATAGCCCAGCATGTTGGGCTCTTTGTTATCGGATTCACCGCAGACCCTTCATCCTTAACCTTGGGTATTGCCGAACTGCCTCCGCCCGCTAACAGTTGGACAACATCATAGGTACTTTGTAGGCATAGCCCTTAATGTTCCTTATTACAGACTGCTTGCTACTTGGTATCCTAGGACCCTAAACCCCGAGACCCCAGACCTTAGACTCTAAACCTTAAACTTGACACCCTAAGCCCTTTGCGAAGCCCCACATGGTTAGCTACAGCTAGATTCCGGCCAGCGGGAACAGTGGCAATCAAAAGAGCAGCGCCTGACTTTCCACCTTCAACGTGCAGTAAGTGTTTAGGGTTTTCGGGTTTAGGGTGCCTTTATAGAAGCAATCGAAATTTCGGTCTTGAGTTGGGTACAGCCCCCACTCAGGAACAGTTCGAGAACAACTAAAATGTAATTGCATATAGTCCTTCATATAACCCCGGTTAAAAGAGTGCTACCGGGTGACGGCGGTAATTTTCTAAGTTTGGGGGAGTTTTTGACCCGTAGGGCTTGATCGCATCGCAGATCTTTTGGTTGAGTGGGGGGTTGGCGATGAAGGGTTTAGGATTGAGGGTTTAGTGCGTAAGCTTTAGAATTTAGGGTTCAGGGTTTGTAGCTGTAGGGTTTAAGGTTTCCCTTGTAGTCCTATGAGAGGTGTAGGCTCCTTATTCTATGCGTCAGGGACGCTGAAATGCACCTTGATAAGTAGGCCTGCCCATAGACATAGAGATTGCGCGAGTAGCAGAAATCGAAATGAAAAATGTTTGGGAGGGACTCAACAAAGGATGAGCATGAGAAACCACGTGCAAGCTCTGGCTTTGAGATGGTGAGGTTGCAGAAGTTTATTGCTTAGGGTGACCGGTTTAGGCTTAAACCCCAAATACGAATCTTGCCTGTAGCCTCCTCCAAACTAACATGGGACCCCAGACGGCCTGACAAGGGCCACTGTCCTCTGAAGGAAACTAATTTAGGCAAGTAGGGAGTCTATGGCGCTTTGTAGGGACATATTGGGGTTCCATGTTAGCATGTGTGGGAGGTTACAAGGGTTGGGTTGATGTTGAATTTGGGAGGCATGCTTGTTCAACGCAAGCTTGACACAGGTTTAGGGTTTGAGGTTTAGGGTTCAGGGCCTAAGGTTTAGGGATTAGGGTTTAGGGATCAGGCTTTAGGGTTAAGGTTTAGGGTTACAGTACTTCAATGGCTCCCCAAGGTCAACAAGTTCAATTTCAGAGGCCAAGGTCCCGCACAGCAAGTCTCGCACGCTAAGCCCTGAAAAGCGTTCAGCCTGAGACACGGGCAGGCAGCTTACCAAACAGCACCTTAAACCCTAAATGCTTGTCTCCAGGGCAGACCTCCAGCACCAATGAATGGGCCGTTGTGTCAAGAAAGATGGGACGTAGTTCCCAGTTGAGGCATCTCTGGTATATAGGGTTTACGGTTTACGTATGGCGTGCTACTGCTTACTGCTACATTGGCAGTTGGTCTAAATTACCGCTGAAGAATCCAAAGCATGCACGCCCCATGATCGCTCTGTAGCCCCCATGTTTCTTCAGGGTTCATGAGGCCCCAAATCTCCAAATGGATATCGGAGTACGAGTGGTAATGGCAACTGTTGTTTGTAGGGGACATGTGGTAGTGATGCGGATAGCAAAAAACGGGAGCGCGCATCTTGAGAGTAGTCGCGGTGCTAGCCCTGCGAGCCCTAAAACCTAAGTCTCAGTCACAGTCCCTCAACCTAAACGGGTTTCCAAAACTGCGGTCCCCAACCCCTTATACACCTCAATGCACTGCAGTCCTTATCACTCAGGAAAAGGCCCCTCTTCACTTTCAAGCTTCTTGCTGAGGCCTACTTTGATGACGTCGCCCTGTAGCCCAAAGAAGCACGAGGTGGGTTGGGTTTTGTATCGGGATTGGAAACCCCCAAAACCCCTAAACCCTAAATCCTAAACCCCTCAGCCCCTAAACCCTAAATCCTAAACCCTAAACCCCGGGGTCTTGTGGGTTGTTTCGCTATAGGGATGTGGCTTTAGGGTCTCGCAGGGGGTGTGAGGATGAGGATCCGTGGCCTGAAGCCTAAATGGTTTAGGGTTTAGGCATTAGGGTTTATGGATGATCTTTGCATCTTGCTGGTCTGTGAGGGTTTTCTGCGAGACCTAAACCCTGAACCCAAGGTCTAAGACTAAGACCTTGAGGCCTATACCTTAAAGCCGAAACCCTACATGCTAGCCCCTCAAACCCTACTGAGAGGGACCTTCATGTCAGGATGGCTGCAATTTCCCCTTGATAAACCTACTGTGATCTTTTTGCAAGGTCAGTTCCTCTAACTCCTCAATTAGTAGCTCCAGGGTCTGAAGCCCCCATACCCCAAACCCATTCGGGTTTAGGGTTTAGGACTTAGGGTTATAGTCACCCTTTAGAAGTAGATAGAATATGGCTTCGGGTATATTGCAATAGGCTCCCCATATACCCTATATTCTATCTAAGGGGGACTATAAACCCTAAAAGCTAAACCCTAAACCCTAAACCCCAAAAGCTAAATCCTAAGCCCTAAACTCTGCAAATCTCCGCATCGCCAGGTCACAGATACCGCGAAGACGACAGAGGTCACAGAGACGAAGGTGGCAAACTGAGCCCGCAAAACCGTTTAGGGTTTAGGGTTTGGGGTTTAGGGTTTTAATTAGGGTTTGGGGTTTAGGGTTTTAATTAGAGTTTGGGGTTTAGGGTTTTAATTGGGGTTTGGGGTTTAGGGTTTTAATTAGGGTTTGGGGTTTAGGGTTTTAATTAGGGTTTGGGGCTTAGGGTTTTAATTAGGGTCTGGGGTTCAGGGTTTAGGGCTTAGGGTTTTGGGTTCAGGGTTTAGGGCTTAGGGTTTAGGGTTTTAGGGTTTGGGGTTTAGGTTTTGAGGTTGAGTTTGTAAGGTTAAGGGATATTCCCAAGATATTGTAGAATATCACAATGGGAATAGTCAATGTTAGGGGGTGGTGGTTTTTAGTATTAGGGGAAGGGACTAGTTTGTATGACCAAGCGGACCCCATGTAGACCCTGATATAGGATCAACGGGGCCTAAACCCTAAACCCTAAACCCCTAAACCGCGTGGCTGGAAGCTCCTTTGGAGTCCCAAGCCCTAAATCCGAAGCCCTAAATCCCAAACCCTAAGCCCCAAACCCAACAGCTGGGGGGTTTGGGGGGCTTAGGGTTTCGGGTTTAAGGTCTGGGGTTTAGAGCTTAGGATGAAAGATAAGGATTTAGAGTAAAATCCGCAACCCAATTCCCCCTCACTGAGTTGCAGGTGAAGGTGAAGCACTAAACCCTAAATAGAAGTTTCCATTTTCTTTTTCATTATCCCTATATGAGCTATAGTCTAAACTCCTTAAAGGGGGTCATATAGGGGATCATATAAGGGACTACTATAGGGATTATTACGGGGGATACTAGGAGTTTAGACTATATAGCTCATATTGTCCTTATATTATCCCTATATTCTATAAGGGCGGCTCTGCATTGCAGGTGAAGGTGAAGCACACCATTACGCTCTGAGAGCAACCGCTGCCTGAGCCGCCAGAAGTCGGCGCAGAAGCTTTTGGCTTTTGAGTTTAAAAGTCCTCCTCAAGAAGATGTTAAAGGGTTCATATAGGGAGTGTATAGGGGTGTTATGCTTGGGTTTAGGGTTTTCGCTTAGGGCTCAAAGCCTTTAGGTATAAGCATTTCCAAGCTCTTTTGCATTCAAACAGGCCCGTACAGTAGATTCTGCTCCTTAATCTTCAGGGCTGACGAGTCGAGGCGGTGTCGTTGAGTCATGGTTTAGGGATGTAGGGTGTGGGTTTTCGGGTTTAAGGCAACAGTTCTGATCCCAGTCAGCCAGTGTGCTGCATGAGCGAAATTCTGGTTTCCCAACCCGCAGCCTCTAGGGTTTAGGGTTTAGGATTCAGGGTGTAGGGTTCAACGTTTAGGTCTATCTACTTCATACCCAGAGGGCCCCAGCACCCATCAATAATTGGGTTTCAGTCCTAAGTACGAGAGTCTGAATGGTTTTTGGTACCTATGCCTCAGCCTCCATCCCCTTCTAAAAGAACCTCAGCCCTTGGACCCAAAACCCGAATCCCTACACATGCCTATGTACCTCCTATAACTGGGTTGCTGTTAAGGAACTTAATTTAAGTTACTATATTGGGGAAACCGTATTATTTACTATATATACCCATTATGGTAACTTAATTTAAGTTCCTTAACAGCAACCCAGATAAACCCTTAACCCAAAACCAAACGAACCTTCGTCAAGGGGCCTTTAGACTCGCCAAGCGCACCGGAAGCAGAGCTTCAGCGTGCTCATGCCCTCGGAAAATCTGCTAGGGACCCTGCCTCTGCCTAAATAGGGTTTAGGGTTTTAGGGTTTAGGGTTTAGGGTTATCTTCCCAGACCGCCTAAAGGATCCAAAAAATGGAACCTCCCAAAAATCCCTTAGTTTCCCCAATGTAGTAATGGAGCCATTTTGGGGGGTCCATTTTTTGGATCCTTTAGGGGGTCTGGGTCAGGGGTTTGGGATTTAGGGTTCAGGGTGTTGGTTTTAGGGCTTAGGATTTAGGGTTCATGGTTTGGGATTCAGGGTTCAGGATTCGGGGTTAAGGATGTAGGGTTTGGGAATCAGGGTTTAGGGATATACAGTAGGGCATCATGGAGAAGAGAACGGGAACTACTGGTTAGGTGGGGTGTCAGTCTAGATCCCTTTAGAGGGGTATATTGGGATGTACAGGGGAGGTGACTTAGTACTCCATAAACTCTAAACCCTAAACCAACCTCGCTCATTACAGGGACCTCGGTTTATGGTTTCGGGATAACGGAGGATCAAATCCCGCCTACCTCAACCCCCAAACTATGTAGAATAAGGGCCTGCTAACCAAATTTAAGGGTTTTGGGCCATTGTTCTACCGGAAAACCCTAGACGCCTAAATCCTCGAGCCTAAACAAAGGGGTTGAGGTCTTAAATGCCTCAACTCAACAAGTCGAGAACGCGAAAGAAACTAGAAAGTACTATGTAGGGCAGAGGGTTCAGGGTTGAGGGAATCAAGGAATGAAACCTGAAAATTGAAGCTATTTCACGAAATGCAAGCGTGTAGCCGCCACTATGGATCCATTCCTTCGTTGCTTGCTAACTTTCAGCCCTTGTTAACCAGAGGTAGCCCTAAAGCCTGAACCAACGCAAAGATTCAACGTTTAAGGCTTGGTGCGTGCCTGCGCATCTCCAATAGTGTAGTGGCTTAGGGAGATGCCCTAGCCTGAATAACTGATCATGGCGTAGGGGTCTAGGGATTAGGGTTTAGATTTTAGGGCTTCCGGTTGAGAGTTTAGGGTTTGAGGTTTAGAGGTTATAGGGTTTATGGGCTTTGCCCCCGTCAAACTCCTTGCGTGCGGGGGGTTTCTCAAACTAACCCAAGCTACCCTGGAGATGCCTAGAAATTATTCAGGACTTAAGGATTTAGGGTTTAATGTTTAGGGGAGATGCCTAGAAATTATTCAGGCATTAGGATTACGGATTCAAGGTTTCAGGTTTTAGAACTTTGTGGTTTTGGCTTCAGGGTTTTTCCCAGAGAAGGCTATGTATCCCCATATCTTGACTTTTGGGTCGCGGGAGTTTAGGGTTGGGGGGTTCATGGGTTTTAGCGCAAGGTTTTTGAGGAAGACCTTGGCATAAGGTGGTCTTAGCTACTCCTATAGGATTCCGGGTTTAAGGTTGAGGGTTTAGCTAACCCTTCCTAACAGCAGCAGCAGGCTTTGCTAACTGTAGGGGAGATCGCCCTACATGAAAATGGACACTAAGGTTGAGGGCTTAGGGTCCTTGTGGAGCTAGTTGTGACGTCTTTTCTGTTGGAGTTCTAGGATAGGTGCTACTCAGTAGCTACATGTGTCACGGGGGCGGTGGTTTAATTTCAACCGAGATAACCCCTATCTAACGCTGGGTAGGGGCATTGTACGGAGGGTTCTCAACCATAAACCCTAAACCCAGCAGCTACGGAGTCCCATGAACCTCCAAGCAAGCCCTAGGGTGGACCTGGTTATTTACGAGGGGGTTTAGCGTTGAGGTTTTAGGGTTTAGGATTAACGATTTCGGATTTAGGGTGGACAGGAGGGTGGCAAAGAAATTAGTCAGGCATCGTTGCACGTGACATTAAGGGGAATAGCTATCATGAATCATCGGGAAGGGTTTCATCGTTATTCGCAGGAAGGGATAAACAAGAGCACACAACCCTTCCAGATAGTGTTGTGCAAAGAGACAGTTCCCAGGCATACCTGCTTCAAGCAAATTAAACATGCCTAAAGGCGGCTGCTGCGAATACCTGCATTTGGCGCTTAGACTCTAAACCCTAAACCCTAAACTCTAAATCCCTAAACCCTAAACTCTAATCCCTAAACCCTAAACCCTTACGCACGACACCCCCAACCTAAACCCTAAAACATGTTTTTGCTCAGGCTGAAGGAAATCCTGTGTAAGAGTCGGAGTGTTACGCCGACTTTGGGCAACAGGCTTGCCACTTAAACAAGTTTTTGGTTGGGTGGGGGTTTAAGGTAGAGGGGTTGCGGTTCCCTACCATTCAGCTAATGGATAATGCCAGATGACGAGAAAGTTACCTAGTTTGACCACAAGACATTTGGCCCATCAGGTCCGACGACTAACCCGACCTGGCCCCAAATACTTCTTTGCATAGCATTCCTAAGATACTGGGTAGGCCCCTGGGACATTTAGTATTTTTCCTAATGGCTTTAATAAGGGACCCTATATACTAAGATTGTTCAAAGGGTTTAAGGGGCCAACCCAGGATAGCTTTGCTTCAGGCCTCAGAAATAGTCTACCAGAGCCAGAGCAGATCATTGCTCCTGTGAGCACGTGCTTACAGTGGGTAATCGCTTTGTTGGATGATTCTTGTCAAACCCTAAACCCTAGACCTGTCGACTTGACACTTAGTAAAGCTGAGTGGGTAACCGTTCTGGATCCCAGGAAGCCATAGTAGTTTCCGTTTTCTTTTCCATTATCCCTATATTACCCCTATATATCGCCTATATCCAGGAAGAACCTTTGGGGCGGGCGCATATCTCAACTCTGATCTGAACCCTAAACTCTACTATTGCCCCCACCCAGTAACATTTGAGGAATCATGATGATAGGAGCTGTAGTGTAAACTCCTTGAAGGGGGATTATGTAGAGGATTACACAGGGAGTAGCACTTCAAGAATCATGATGATAGGAGCTGTAGTGTAATGGGGGATTATATACGGGAGTGTTATAAGGGTTATTATGGGTGATACTAAGATTTTAGACCCTAAACCCTAAACCCTAAGCCCAAACCCTGGACTGTAGCTCATATCCATATAGTAGTTTCCCAAAATAAGGAGACCCCAATATAGACCCCAAAATACTATAGTCCTTATTATAGGGACCTCTAAAATGGTAACCCTCTTTTGGGAAACCGCCATATAGAGGAGCCACAGGGATGTCTGAAAGCCGAAGCTCCTACAGTAGTCATCCTCCCTAAGCTCTGAACCTCAACCTGTAGGGTTTAGGGTTTAGGGTTTAGGGCTTCAATCCCACCCTAAATCAAAAGCCCTACACCTCTAACCTAGATCCTGATTCTTCAACTTCCATCCCTATTCCCCAACCCTGAAAACCCTACAATTAGTCGTCCTCAAAAAACAGCAGCTGCCTCTTTCCGGAGCGCCAGACCGGCTCGCGGCATCCCTCTGCCGATTCGGAATTTGATGTGGTTTAGGGTTTTGGGTACCTCGAGCGATGGGTCCCTTTTTTTGGGGGGTGGAGGGGGGGGGGGTTCCTTTTCATATGGTGTTTAGGTTTAGGTTTGAGGATTTTGGGCTTAAGGTTTTTAATATGGCATAGAGAAGATCTGTTGATTTGACGAAGACATGACATATCCATAACCCCCTCAGGTGATTGGGCTTCAACCAGAGTCTAGGGTACGGTTGAGTTTGAGGCCGTCTTGGTGATTTGATTGCTACCCCAAACCCAAAGCTCAGAATCGTAAGTACCAAATATGGTAGGTGCTGATCCAATTTCTCGTCCCAAAATGGCCAGTACTGAAAATGAATTCCCCTGCCTAGGGATTGGTGTGGGATGTTCCGATGTACAGTTTCACGGTGCAAGCTGCATGAACTCCCCCGCAAGGGGGGGAATGGCGGGTTCGAAGGCTCCTAGCCCAGCGGTCTGGGACGCTTTGATTGAAATGAAGGGTTATGGTGTGAGGGGTTTAGTTAAGGAATGTTAAGGGGTAGAAGGAGTCTAGGGATTGGGGTGTTGGGGGTTTGAGGGGTTAAAGGGTTTGGTGTGGGAAACTGCGGCAATCTTGAAAGGCGGCTTTAGCTTCAGATTGGGAGGGAAGTATCGGGCTCAGGATTCATAGGGTCTAGGGTGGAGCTTCACGTGTGGGGTTTTTGGACAGCCCACAACCAAGAAAGGTGTTTGCGTTGCGTTTTCTGGTTTCGTTATTCCTGTCAGCACTGAGAGATTCCATACGATCTGCGCTAGCAACGCCGCTGATGATAGCCATGGTAGCGCACGTAAAGGAAAAGAGCAATAACCGTAACGCTCACGCCAATTCCATTCCTCTCCTACTTTGTACCACAGAAAACTCAGGACTAAATATCTTAAACCTAACCAACCAACAAGAAAACCCTAAACAAAATGTGTCAAAAAGTGTCGGACCCGCCGTCTGTGCGCCCGTGGTCCACCCGCGAGTCGAAGTTTGGTGCGGAGCCGAGATGGGGCTAAGCCCGAGCGGCGGCAGATTGTCCGGGCTTCACTATGTAGTTTAGGAGGTAAGGGTTTTAGGGTGTAGGGGTGTAGGGGTTACCGATTTAGGGCTTGGGGCTTTGGATTTGGGTTAATAAGGGTTGATGGGGCTCATTTGTTTAAGGTTTGGCGTTCAGGGTAGGGTAAGAGTTCTTCATGTCTTCAGCTAAAAAGCCCACTGTCTAGCTGAGCGGCCTATCGGCTAAGCCCTCTTACAGCAGCAGCAGCACTTTGAGGTTCACGGGTCAGCAGCAGCCATAAACCTTAAACTCTATCCCCTCAACAATAGACCAGAACAGAAAATGCAGCAGGCTTCAACAAAATCCTGTGAACCTCCCAGCGGTGATGCCCACTTGGGGAAGAGCCGGTTTCTCGGCTAAAAACGGGATGTAGAGCGCATGTGAAGATTTCCAATAGTTAGAGCTCCTTTTTTGGTGTTTTTGCGCGGCCTCCAACTCCATCAGCGTTCTTCAGAATCTTAAGAATGGCCACAACCTCAGGGAAAATTGATGAGTTCAGGGTTCTGGTGGGGGGTTCTACTCGGGATTTCCTTCAATAATGTTATTGGTTTCCCCTTGACGGGATTAAGCGGAGAAAGGGTTTCGGAGGTTAAGAGCTTAGGGGGTTTATGGTTGTTTTGCGGATTGAGAGTTTGGGGGGGCTTTGGGGACTCAAGAGCTTAAGGATAAGGATTTTGGGGGTTGACCCTTGAGGGTTGGGAGTGTACGGGGAGAAGTGAAAGTGTTTTGACGGTGTCTAGAGTTTCTGAGTCCGGGATAGCTAGGGCCATAGTCCTAAGTGTTATGTCAGGCTAGCTGTAAACCGTAAAGCGCAAACCGGAGCTTTCGAATTTAGGTTTAATGTGGGATTCTGATTAGGGTAAGCCCCCCCCCTCCCCCAAACAAAAAAGGGTCCCCTCATATATGTAAAGGCGCCCCCCCAACGAATCTGGATCCTAGGTTCACATTTTCTTCCATAGGAGGGGTCAGGATCGGCTCAGGTAAAACTCGTATGAGTTTCAGAAGGCACTTAGAAGGGTTTCTGTTCAACCATTATCAGAATCTTTTCTCTGCCGTACAACGCCGCACAAGTAACGGGACCCAAGCGAATCAGGGGGTGCGGGATAATTTCGGCGAAGTTTTGCATATTTAAGGCCCCCCCGCACTAATCAGGACTAAAGATTACACCGTGAACCCAGCCCCAGTGCCTTCATGTGAGTTATTGTCAACATGTGGCTGATTAAGGGACCCTTAACAGGGCTTATGTGTAAGGTTTAGGGTTAGAATAGTCCTTATATAGTCCCTAATATGGAACCCATGGCCATGATGTGGTACCCATGCCTGGGTAATATTGACTGTAGCTCATGTGACGAGCATGTGGGGACTAGTTGAATAAGTTGTGCTGGCTGAATGCGACGTCATTGTGGGAATGGACAAGTGGTTTCATTTCCTGCCAGCCAGAGTCCATGGCTTCTACACCCAATCCTTGTCAATACACCTTGCCGATGCTGGCTTGTCCTGAGTGCGTTCAGCACCGCACTTGTGCTACCTTTCTTCGGCAAGGAAGGGCTTGAGATCTATGAGCCCTTGATGCCCCTACAGGTACCCTCAGCATTACGCCTGAAACCCAATGCCCCGCTCGCTACACCTTCATCAAGCCCTGAACTCCGGTGCACACCCCAAAGGGTAGGGTTTAGGGTTTTAGGGTTTAGGGTTCGGGGTGCAGGCATAGCATGTGGCAGCTTCCATAAAATGAGGCCTCCAATGTCGACCCCAAAACGCTATACAATAGTCCTCATGTTGGGGACCCCCAAAAAGTCACAGTGCCCGTAATTTTCTCACATCCATATATTGTCAAAGGATTCTGTAGTTTCAGCCTAGGCTTCTTCTTAATGGAGGGGGTTTAGGGTTTACGGGGGATGTTTTGGGTGTAGTGTAGGAGGTGCTTCTTCTTCATTTGTCACAGGTAAAGGGTCATTAGGATCCAGGGTACCTGAAAATGCAAGCTTTATATGTGTGTCGATTCACAAACATGAGCTGCGACTTAGCCTTTTGAAGTAGGTACGCGGACCTACAGGGTCTACACACTTGCGGCTTAGAGCTTAGGAGTTTAGAGTCCTTAGGTTCATAGGGTTTTGAGATTCCTTGAAAACGGTAGACTCTTGTCCTTACAGATTTTTCAAGCCTTTCGCAACATCGGCCTCACTGCTGCGCGCTCGCTTCAAAAGGAAGCTAATGCCGAGCTAACTGCCGGCTCCTGAAGCTTTAGCCAGAGAATTGGGTGATGGAAACTACTATAGTATATTGGGGTTATATTGGGATACGTAGTGGAAAAGAAAATGGAAGCTACTATATAGTAGTTAGGGTTTAGGGGGTTTAGGGTTTGGAGGGTTTAGAGGGTTTAGGGTTTCGAGGGTTTAGGGGGTTTCCGGGTTTAGGGTGCAGGGTTTTAAGGTTTAGTGTTTTGGGCCTAGGGAGGTTTATTGTTTCTTTCTTCGGGTCAGGGTTTGGCTCGTGTCCCAGCACCATGGCTATAGGGATACATACCTCAAACCCTCAACTCGGGGTTTAGGGTTTAGGGTTTAGGATTCCCTGAGACCTAAGCCCCAAACCCCAGCCTTTGAGTCCTACACGCCAAAAGCCGATTATACTCTGCGAACATGCCAGGTCCATGCTAGCAGTTTAGGACTTAAGGTGTAAGGGACCCGAGACCTGAAGCATTAAATTCTCGAAGCCCTACACCCTAAACCCTAAACCCTAAACCCTAAAGGCCAAAAAGCAACTTGAGCCTTGATTTGTGTAGACCGCTGACAGAATGTAACACCCTAAGGGTTTAGGGTTTAGGGTTTAGGGATCCTAAACCCTGCACCATAAGACATTAAGCCTCAATGCCTAAACCCTGAGTCCTCAGACATAAAATCGAAGAGTTTAAACCCTAAAGCCTAAATCCAAAACCTTCCATAATTTTAAACAAAGGGCGCGCCATGCTCCAAAAATTCCTCTGCTAGAGCTTCAGCTCAGAAATTTCTTCAAGATGAGTGGCTGGCGATCATGTGAGCGACTTAGGATTTTGGTTGTAGGGTTTAGGTATATGGGGATTGTATAAGTTTACGGTCCAGGGTTTAGGGGTGTAGGGTTTGGGGTTCAGTTATATAGGGCTTAGCTACATAGGAATCATACAGGGTTCAAGGTTCAGGGGGTTGTCTGTCCTACGTACTGCCAGTATTTGGCTTAGTAAAGGACCAATACGGGTGAACATAGGGCCTCCTTCAGTAATTCAGTATAGCTTCAAACATTTTCCCCAATAAGGATCCACGTCCATAAACTACATAGGGAACAGTAACTTCATCACTGGATTCTCGGACCGTGGATTAGTGTTTAGCATCTAGGATTTAGGGCTTCTGGTTTAGGATTTAGGGTTCTAGTATCAGGGTTTAGGGCATATAGGGTTCCTGGATGCAATGCTGACAGAAGCTGAGAGTCTTGCGGGTCATTAGGGTGAGGGGATCTGGGGAGGAGGATCTAAAGATGACGTTTAGGCTTTATTATTTTGAGATGGAGCTCCCACATACCCACACCAGTTGCCTTTACACCCTTTCTCTGGGGTAAGGGCCACTATGATGGGTATTTGGGTCATGCAGTTAGGGCTTAGGGCTAAGGGCCCTGGATAGCACCAGGATTTTGTCTTCAGGTTTCGCGTCCGGAATTGTGAGAAAGGAGCCTTTTCAGCATTAACCGTGGCCACCATGTTTGCTTCTTGTGATTGGAACGCCCCCTCCATGCTGAGCTGTCAATTCGAATCCGAATTATGTAAGTCCTTCGACTTTAAGAAGGGATCTCCAAGCTTTAAGGGTCCCTCTTCGAGGGTTCCCTAAAGCCTAAACTTTCAATTGAGTTCGTGGTTCACGTTGCTTCGGTGGATGGGGTCACATGATTGCGGCCACGGCAAGTGCAATCAATTCATCGAGTCCTGGCGAGTTGCCAAGGAGGGGGGTGGGTTGAAGGTTTAGAGTTTGGGGTTGACCATTTACGGTTTAGGGTTTTAGGGTTTTAGGATTTTAGGGTTTAGAGTTTAGAGTTTAGGGCTTAGGGTTTAGGGTTCTAGGGTTAGGGTTTAGGGTTTAGGGTTTAGGGTCTAGGGACTGGGTACGCCTAGACCTCGCACTCTGAGCGGTGGAAGCAAAAGCCGACCCCTAAGCCTTAGATACCAAACCTGAGACTCCAAGACCTCAGGGCAGACCTCCTCATATCAGCCCTATATACGAATATACAACCTCTACATTAGATTTAAAAAGGTATTTCCGAAACCTTGCGGTAACCCCAACCCCTAAGTTTTAGGGTTTTTCGTCCCCCTTAAGCAGATAGAATATGGGGTATATGGGGATCTTATTATAATGTACCCAAAACCCTAAACCCTAAACCCTAAACCCGTGTAAGGGGGACTATAGGGTTTAGGGTGTTCAGGGCCTCCCTACCTTGGCAATCTGCTAGTACGCAAGATGCGTGCTCTGGCCGGAGGCGTCGAGCCCGATAAAGCTCGCGTTTTGCGCGTTGTTTTCGATGTTGGCGCTTATGCTGCAGGTCGTAGGTTTCGGGCTTAAGCGATAAGGTTTAAGGTTAAAAAGAGGCGAGGTCTTAGAGGTTAGGGTTCAGGGTCTAGGGCTTCTCAAAGCACTGCGTCATACTGAGTCCTTTGTCATTCATGTAGACGTGACTAAGCATCAGCTGCAGGGGCCGCAATCCGAAAGCTTTACATAACCCTAAACCCTGAACCCCTGGTTAGCAGGGTTTAGGAATTTCTTCAAGCGAAGGGATGCATCTCGTGTCCTCTAGGCTCAGGCTAGAATCTGCGCTTGATCCACCCTAGAGTTTGCGGCTGAACCACTACCATACAGGGGATATGCTGGTTACACCGGGTCTAGGAGGGTTAGGGTCTCGGTACATTACTCAAATAATGGAGAATCAAGGAGAAACCAACAAGTACTGAGCTCATGTACTGGTTCTCTTTGAGGCAGCTTAATGAAGTACACATTTCATGCGTACTTGTGGTTGTCAGAACCATCTCCGGCCTTGTTACACCGGAGCCATATCCAGTACACTGGAAATGGTCGTTTACAGGGGTTAACACGATAAGGGCGTAGGGTTCCATTCTGACCCATATCACTTGAGGTCTATTGGAGGTACTGTCTACCATTATTATATACAAGGAATCTAGTACCATAATATTGGGAACTATCCCTATAGGCCCCTATATAATTCCATTGTCGATCACATTTTCCCTTTTCTTTTCCAGCTGCGTCTCCATTATAACCTTAAACTCTACACCCTCATACTTAAATCCTAAACTGTACGTTCCACTTTCTTTTCCATTACAGGACATGGCCCTACATACCCAATGCTGTCCCTTTCCCGCTCCATATGCCTAGATTATCCCAATATCATCTCCATGTGAATCTGTCTCTCCCTGTATCCCCTTGCCTAAATCCTAAACGCTAAGCCCAAAACCTGAATCCAACCGCTACGCAGGCATTCAACGTGAACACTGAGACTCACTTGCAGCCGGTGCTCTGCTCCTCCATCTTCGATGAGGAGGACTTGGGGTTTAGGGTTTGGGGAGTTAATGTTTAGGATCTCCGACTTAAAGTTTAGGGTTTGGGATTAAAGGTTTTGGGTTTAGGGCTGCCATGTTCGATGATGAGGAGGAGCCCTGCCAGGGCGCGGGGATTAGGACGACAGAGGATTGTTCAAGGGAAAATGCGTCACTTCAGGGCCTCAATGGGGTTGGGTCTAGCAAGAAGGATTGCTGTGATTGTTTAGAGTGCTAAAAGTTGTTGTGCTTGCATCAGGTACTCTGTTCGATGTATCCCGTCCGTTTTGTCGCCTAAACTCCTACACCGGAAACCGCGCGCTCTGCCGTAAAACCTCCAGCCACCCTAAACCTTATCGATCCTTAAAGTCCAGTCAAACGCTTTCTGGGGCTTCCATGTTAGAAACCCTAAGCCCTAAATACTTTACTGCAAACCTTAGAACGCGTGTTCACCTTCAAGCTGCTGGGAAGGAGGCCAAGGAGGCAGAAGGAGGAGCCAAGGAAGACAAGAAAGAGGCCTGGTATCTAATCAAGAATCCAGGGCTGAAGGTTAGGGTTAGAGTTCGGGGTTCAGGGTGTAGGTTTTTAGGGTTGAGGGCTTAGGCTTGAGGATGGTGGAGCATCTGGAAAATACATTGGAAGCTCGGCCTCGGCCGTATGCATACACATATGCAGACATACATATATATATATATATGTATTTCTAACGGGATTTGTCCTTTGGGAAAGAGATTGTGGGGAACAGGGTTGCCGGAATCCCTTCAAAGCAGATTTGGAGGTTTTATGGGGTACGTAGGATTGTGTACGGATTCATGGTTTAGGAATGGATGCAAACCAATGTAGTCTTGGATTTAGCGCTCAGGGGCTTGAAAAGAATTCGGTATTGGAGAACCAAACGGACAAGAGCATTAAAAGGAGACAGAAACTGGGATGATATAGAAAGCCCAATATGTCTTTTAATTACGGAGTACCTGCAATCATATTAGGGATCCGAGTATCATGCAGGGTATATTCCCTAATTAAGAGATATTGGTCCTCTTGGGTATGTAGTGGTTTATCGGGATAGCGCAAGGCAGAGGCTTGTGTTTTGGCGTCTACCCAGACCCCTGGGAGGATCTAAAAATTAGATCCCCTATATAGACCCATTATAACCCCTATGTAATCCTTATATATGTCCCCCCATGGTTCTAGGGGATCTAATTTTTACATCCTTTTGGGGGTCTGGGTACGGTTCTGGTACTTTATTTGGGTAGTTACAGGAGTTCTGCGTTTCGATTGAGCAGGTTTAGGATGGTTGGTGATTCAAAGATTAGGTTTGGGGACAATTAGGGTCAACACGGTGTATGCCTGAATTTGAAATTGGGCATGAATTGTTTACCGGCTATCTCATCAGCAAGGGCTACTGAGTGTAGCATTGAAGCATTTGTGGTGCACTTAAAGGTCCTATGGGTCCGGGCAGGCTAACAGCTTTTGAGTTAGGAGCGTTGGGTCTATTTTTTTGTTTTCGGTTGGGTGCGGGGGTGCCGCAAACTCCTTTGAACTCACATGGAATTCTAGTACAGGTCTCCAAAGCCTGACGCGAGCCTTGAGTTATACTTGGAGGTTCAGTATACAATTAAGCTATAGCCCAAGAAGATACACATGAAGACACTGCTGTTTGAATGCCCCAACTATATATGGCCGAATTCATTTCCAACATCCTTACAATCACTGTGACCCTGAGCAGGCAGATGCCAACATGCTGATGGTTCCAGGTGCAGATTTAGGGCACGATCAATCCTAAGCCCTAAACCCTAGTGAGGTAGCCCCCAGAATTCCCGTATAGTCCCTACACATCCCGAGTTCCTTACCCCATGTTGAGAAGCCGCAGGGTTTGGGGCTTAGGGTTTAGGGTTCGGGCTTTAGGGTCTAGGGTTTGGGGTTCAGGGTTCGGGTAGTTCAAACACTATTCAATACCTAAACACCAAACTTCAAAGACCCAGACCGTTGTCATAATCTTGAAAACCATGGATAAGACAAACAGTAACAGTAATCATGATAACCGTATCATGATAAACAATAGAACCTTAGACCCTAAACCCTAAATCCTAAACTGATGTTACAGGTTGAACGGAGCTGAAAGTACTAGGTCAACGTAAGCTCCGTGCTCAGGGCGATAAGTCCGAGGATAAGAAGAAGGAGGAAGACAGCCGAATGCCCGGATTTCAGGGTTTGGAGTTTAGGGTTTTGGCTTCAGGGATTGGGGTTCAGTTCGTGTTTGGGGTGTAGACTTTGGGGGTTCAAGGTTTGGAGTTTAGGGGCGGTCTTTAGGACTTCAGTGAAAGGCTACTGGGCTTGGGGTTCAGGATTCAGGGGATGGGTCTTGTGAATCTAATGAGAACTTGAACAAACACCGATGCGAGGCCTTTGCCCAAAGAACCAGAATCTCCATCAGGGGGATCCTGATCCAAACCCTAAAAAAACCCTAAATATCTACAGAGGTTAGTTGTTTGGCAACAGCTCTGAATGTTCGAAACAAGTAAGATGAACCCTTAACGCTAAACCCTGATCCAAAACTAATCCCCAAAACTCTCAACGCTGAACACAGTATACACCCATATAACCCGATGCCTATATATATATATACGCACATATGTGTGACTCCCCTATATAACCTTATATAAACACTCTTAGGGTGGGCGGGGTTAGGCTAATGTGTGGGTTGTGGGTTTACCATGTGGCATTTAGGATGTAAGGTTTGAGGTTTATGGTTTAGGCTTCTGCTGAGGTTCATAGGGTTACCTTGGCGGTATGTAATGAAGGCCGTGTGATTAATACTAATGTAAGCTTGCACTAGGCGCCGGAGTTGTAATTACTTGGCACATGCAAACGTGTTGACTGAAATCATCCATCCTTTTGTAGCTACCCATTACGAATTCCTTAGCAGATGCTTTCATCCAAGCTATGGCACCTGCATTCGGGGAATTCGGAGTTGGGTAGCTTTCACGTACTGGCGTAATGTTCAGGATTTGGTTTCGGGCTTTGGAGATTAGGAAGGAGTTTCAGGAGTCAGGTAGTAGGGCTCATTCAGGGTTTATGTCGGTGACAACAATGCTTGCCTGAAGGGTCTGAGGGGTTCCTTCGTGCCTTGGTATTTTCTTTGCTCTGCTGACTTTGGTCCTCGATCCTTAGCATATCTCCTGAAACCAAATTCTAAACTCCTAGCTCTACAGCATATTCCCTTGAGTTGCGGGCTCTTCGTTCCAGTTTGAGGCTTGCAACGTGTTTAGACTTCAGGGTTTAGGATTTGTAGGGTTGAGGGTTTGTTAGGATTACTTCTTTAGGGGTCAGGGTTTAGGTACTTGTGCTGAGGCGTTATCCTGATGCTCCGATCCATGATTGGATAGTCACTCATTCCCACGCTCTCGTGCCCTAAGTCACACACGCTGAACCTTTACCCTTGGATCCTTCTATCCCAACATGCTGTAGAAGACCAAATGACGTTCAATCGCTTGGCTGCAAGACTCTTATACAGCTGTAGTCTAGGGTGCCTCAAACAGACGTCTGAGTTATCCGAGCAATTATTCAAGCCTCTCCCAACCCTAAACCCTATAGTCTTCACACCCTAAACTCTAAGCCCGATGTATCCTTGTAGTTCTCGCCCACATCTATAGCCCTATTATTTGGGTCCTGGGACCCTAAACCCTAAACTCTATATACCCCTATAACCCCTTTAAAGGGACCCTACTACATGTTTTCGGGAGCCTTCGGGGAAAGCGCTTCGTGAGGCGGGGCGGCGCGCCACCACCGAGCGCTCCTCGGGCTGATCGCGCAGGTGGGACGTAGGACGTACCCAGACCCCCAAAAGGATCTAAAAATTAGATCCCTAGAACCATGGGGGGAAATATATAAGGATTATATAGGGGTTATAATGGGTCTATATAGGGGATCTAATTTTTAGATCCTCCCAGGGGTCTGGGTAGGGCCACAAACCCGACCATAAGGCTAAAGGTTTGGGGTTTGGAGTAGACGGATGTAATTCACCCCAAGCGCGAAATTAAAGCCATGCAGCTAATACTATCAAGCTTGTAAGTGTCCTAATTTTGGGCGCTGGGGCCACCGAAACAAAATATTATCTTTACTATGAACCCTCATGTAGCTGAGATTTTGAGTTCATTCCCCTTTTGATGTCCATTTGAGTCTTGTCTATTCCCGTTACAACAATCCTCCAAGTATTTCGAACAATTCACGCAAGGCTTGAGAAATCTGTATGATCCCAATATTCTTACTTCCGAGAGAAGTGGCTGTCAGTTGCCGATGGGTTGGTCCTCTGTGGTTTTGGACGTGGTTTGGGGCGTAGGCCTCAGGATTAGGGTTTCGGGTAGAACATGACCCAGTGCGCCCAAAACCTTAAAAGTTAGGGTTTAGGGTTTAGGGTTTAGGGTTTAGGCTTTAAAAGAGGCGTGAGCAGTTTAAAACATCTTATTTTGATCTTCCCATTGTTTTGGCTTCTACTGACGGCTAGACAGAAGATTGTATTTGGTGAGACTCTGAATGATCGTTTTCACTTTGATTTTCCATTATACGTTATGACCCGTATAAAGGGGACCAAAAAATTCCAAACCTGAAGCCATAAACCCTAAAGAGCTCACATCCCCTACACCCTACAAACCACCCTACAAACACTAGATTCTAAACCCTAGACCCTTGTGAGCCTGAAAGCCATAAACCCAGTAAAGCCTGAAGATATAGTCCCCCTTAAGTAGATAGAATATGGCTTTGGGTATATTATAATAAGACCCCCCATATACCCTACATTCTATCTACTCAAGGGGGACTATACCCCCTAAACCCTAAACCCTAAACTCCATATACCCCTATATATCCCCTATAAACCCCCTTAAAGGGACCCCCTTAAGCAAAGCCATATTCTATCTACTTAAGGGGGAAGATAGGAGTTGGGCTGCCAGCCGGCTGAGATTGTGGATGCTGACCTTTGCCTCATGGATGCTCAGGCATCCTAGGGCTTCGGGTTTAGGGCTTAAGTGGGCAAGGGTTTAGGGTTTAGGGCTTAAGGCTTCAGGTTGAAAGATTGAGGTGTTTTCGGGTTTTCAGGTGTTTTTTGGGGGGCTTGGTGGGTTTTTAGGGTTTAGGGCTTTGTGCTTTTTAGGGGGGAGAGGTCCTCCATCAGGATAGAGCTCCAGGTGATAACTGATTTTTCGGATTGTAAAAAGCCCTCCACCAACAAGGCAGAACCTACAAGTGCAGTTTAGGGTTCAGGCTTTGAAGGTTTAAGTGGGATGTTTAGGGTTGAGGGTTTAGGGTGAATTAAGGGCCTTCTTTTTTAGGGAAGTATATCTATGGTTTGGGGATAGGAGCTAGAGCTGTGGACTTCAAGACTTCAGGCGTCCTTCGTAAGTAGTAAATGGGACGACTAGTTCAGGGATTCGCCTTCTGCAGCGTTTAGGGCTTATTGTGTCGGCTTCCTTTTGTAGAACTATCAAATGCATCTTTACTTGGGTCCTCTTCCTTAGGCGTTGGTGTAAGGTAATCCACCTGGTAACGAAAACCTTTACCTCTGCACCAGGAAGGTGCTTCCTGAGCCTAGTTTGCAGATACTGCTGACGTTGTTTACTGTATTTGTTTCTTCTTTCGCTGCCCCTTGCAGGCCTTTGATGGAGTCTCTCAGAATCACCCCCACATGGTAATGTAAGGGTACCTCATTTTGCTAAAAGTTCTAAGCTCTGAAATCTCTGCTAAACCCTCAACCCTAAGCCCTACAACACAACCTTGTAACGGGCAAGCTCTTAGACGCTGCAAAATGTTGCCTGGGTGCTTGAAAGTTATGGGTCTAGGGCCTCATGGCTTTGGAGGGTGTTTTAGGACTTTAGGATTTGTAGGGCTCAGCGTGTAGCACGCTCTGTAGCACGGTGAGGATCACGCTTGTACGCTTACCCTGCCCTGAGCTAATGTGGAATTCCATGAAGACCTTCAAGGTCCTTCTCGGGGGTCTCCATGTTACTTTGTCGAGGACCGGTGCTAGGTACGCATGCTGAATCTCCAGCACACAACGGCCGTTTTCGTTTGCTTTCTGCACATCGCCCATAACATGTCAGTGATAGAACCAATATTGATGATCGACCGGGGATCTCATTGTCCTGTCAGATCTTGCGATTGCGATTGTTTGATAATATTAGCCTAAGGACCCCAAGGCTGCCCAACGCTCTTTTCTACATGCAAGCACTTTTACAGTGGAGGCGTGGGCTTATGCGTTTGTTCTTAGGTATGAGATTTTAGAGCGCAGGGCTTGGATGCATGATTTTGGATTAATTGGTGGCCCAAATCATCATCTGCACGGTCTTTCGTGCAAGGCTCAAAGTCAGCAGCTACACTCAATTTTCCACTTTGCCCGCTCATTTTATAGCCATGGAGAAACGAGCACCCTGGTGTAGCATTCGGTTAGGGATCTTGGCATTTCGCGAGGAGTTGTGTTCATGAGATAATTACCTGGTTCTCTACTTGGAGGTAGGTATGGTATGGCCGCCGCCTAGAGAGGATTAATTCGGCCGCATGCGGCTGAGTCCTTCCAGATTCTATCCGGGCTGTGGTTTGGTGCTGCAGAGGTCAGGATTGAAAGTCCTGCAGGAAGGTCCAATGGATAATTGCTCTAAACACTCATAAAGGATTAGTAGACAACTACAGTACATGATGCCATATTTCTTTACGTTCCTTTTCTGGAACTGGCCGGAGGGTACCATTCGTTCCAACGTTCAGATGCCTAAGCCCTAAACCCTGGACCCAGCCGCATTGTCTACAGGACTTGAAGTTTTTTGTGGTTGGGCTTTGCTTTGCAGGGTAGAGCTTGATGGTGAGAGACCCCGAAAGGACGCCCAATATTTGAAAATACTACGAGGGGAGGGTCATTGTGGGAGGGCCTAGCAGTCTGCCACTGCCAGTCCATTGATAATCAATGCAGGGGCCTCAGTAATTATGTGATAAGGTACCTGGAACACACCTCAACAGGATGTGTTTTGACCAGACTTGCATCACATCCATACAAACCCCTACATCCTTTTCGTTTCCGTGTTTGTAGTATTCAATTCCTCGCCCGTGAATCTTCATTGCAGAGAGCCTTTGGAGACACGTGCACAACGCTCCATGAATTTCATCCCCATCATCTGCGCGCACATTGCAGACGCAACTCTTTCTTCCCGTAGTCAGGCAGTGTTGCTGTTGTTGATGGCCTCCGACGCCCATAGTTAGGCCCCAGGAGAGAGGTAGGGGCACAAATTAAGGCCAACCCTAAACCCTAGACCCCTAAATCCTAAAGCCCTAATCCTTAAACCCCTAAACCCTAAACCCCAAACCCTAAAACCCTAAATCAAAGCAAACCCATCTTTGGACTCTGAGGTAAGAAGGCTGCTTCCGGTCTTTTCGCTTCTTCTGGCAGCTTGCGCGTTGAGGCACTGGTTGAAGCTGTAAGTGTTAGGGACAAAGGCTAAGGGTTTAGAGTTTAGGGTCTAGGATTCATGATTTGGGTTTAGAGTCTTGGGGTCTAGAGAATATGGAGAATCAAATGGAAAAGACAAATAGAAAATGAAATGAAAGCTGGGCTTATGCAGGACAAAGTTTTCCAAGTATCATGGCCTTTGTGAGGGAGTCCTTAGAGTAAGGAATAGGTGTTTTGGGGTCTATATTGGGGTTGACTTGTAGAAACTACCATATCAGTATCAGTCCCTACTGGAAGGGAGGCTGTGCCACGCATAACTTACTTAAGAAATAAAAGTTCAGTTGCATCGCGTAGGGAACTTGTAGTTTGTGATATTGGGAAATATCCACAGTTATGAGGCAGGTCATAAATATCATGACGCTCCCAAATCAGGATCCAAGTGCACAAATAGCATGTAATTGGGGGGGTAGATGGATTATTGGATGGGAATTTTGGACCTGAACTATCTGCATTTCCAGCGCGAGGAAGTTAAGGATAATTAGCAGCTTTTTTCTTGTGATGCCATTAGAAGTATTACGAGCAGGGTCAAAGATTTAGGGTTCGGGAACTAGGACCTAAACCCCAAATAACATGTCACAATCCTCTACGTATATTCCGGTTATATCCCTATATATGGTAGTTTTCCAAAATCAGGGGACCCCAACATAGACCCCAAAATAGTCACCTTACCTCTATTTTGGGAAACCCCTGTAGTAAAGCCTAGACCCTAAACCCCTAAACCCTAAACCCCTATAGATCGTTACCACATCCCCGTGTGGCAAGCCGGCCCGTAAGTCTGGATCTGGTAAGCCAAGGTGTCTCACGACAGCGTGGATATCATCCGCAAGGCAGGATGTGGAGTCCTTGTAGAGTTGAGGGTTTAGGGTTTAAGCTGTAGGGTCTACGGTTTAGGATTAGGGTTTGAGGAACTTGGTAGCTGTTAAGGAGATTTAATTAGGTTACCATAAATGGGGGTGCATAGTAAATAGTCGGGGTTCCTTATAACACTAACTTAAAATACGTGCCTTAACGGCAACCCAGTTCGGGGTGAGGCTTCGCAGATCAGGTTTCAGGCCGAGGGTTTAGGGTTTGGGATTTTAGAGATCAGGACTTGGGGTTCAATGCTTTGCGGCTGGGGTCTACAGGGCCCTGTATCAATGGACGGGGGCGGGAGCAGAAAATGGTTTTAACGAGCTCACAGTGTCCGTAGCCCAGCGGCTCGTTAAAGAGCAGCTGCCTTTGATGTATATACATAGCAGGCAAGGCCCCGAACACAAAAAATTGTCCCTGAATGAGGGTTCCTATTGCACGCATGTCAGGCCAAGCCCCATATGAGAGTTGCAAAGAATTTGGAGTGCTTTTTTGGAAGTCCACTTAAAATACTATATCCCCAATATAACCCCTATATAACCCCAGTTTCCATTTCATTTTCCATTTTCTTTTCCAGTTGATTCTCCATTATAGGGCCCTAAACCCTAACCCTAATCCCTAAACCCTAAACCCTAAAACCTATATTGGGTACCAGGATCATTCTCGGCATGCTGAGCAACAGCGGATGTTTGGCAGTAGCATACAAATTTGTTGGTCACCACGCAACCTCTCGACTTTTGGTAAAATGCCATACGTACACGTAATATGCAACCCGATGTAGATATATGGCTATGTGTATTTCCTTTGGGTTCAGGTACAGCTGCAAAAGGTAGTGAATACTGCGTGCCCAGGGTACTTATACACATACTTATACACATGAACCCATTTGTTCCCCTTACTGTTTCCATTTACTACCTCTGTACAATGGCTTAACCCACTCTGCCTGATGTTGCACATTCCCCGTGAGAGACCTTGTATATTTAGGGAGCATATCGAACATTGGGGGTGGAGGTTGTTCAGTTTTAGTGTCGAAGATTGATATTCGACAGTCCTCATGAGTCCATGATTAGTACCAAAAATTGATCATCCCCAGTCCCTGAGCCCTGACTCCTAAATCCTTACCCCTAAGTTTTAAACCTTGAACCGTAAGCATACCGTAAACCCTGAAAGATGATTTTGCCACCTGGGACGTTCAAATTCGGATGGTTTTCAAGACATTCACGGTCTAAAAATCAAGGTTCAGGCCTAAGAGGGTTTAGGGTTTAGGATTTAGGGCTTACTGTTTAGCCTAAAGGCAAGGGTTTAGGTAGGCATTAGGATCAGCAGGTGTGTAAACCGTAGAAATGTTCAGAGAAGCACGGGTGCCGAATGTTGAATACGGTCGGTATGGATTGAAGGATATACTTTAGGTCAATCCCCCCTATAGTAATGGCTCCTTAATAAGGAATTATTAGGGCCTTAATATACCTACAATAGTCCCTTGTGGTACCCATTACTGGGTGGGGGATTGACCCAAGATATACTGATTTTTCTTGAAACCTAAACCTAAACTGATAAAAACCTTACTGCATAAACCTTGAACCCTGGAGGCTTCAGCCTAAATGACTACCGCTACGTACATGTATATATCTATACACATGTATACATATATATATATATACTATATTGAACCCTAACCCGTAACACCTAAACCGTGTACATATGTGTTTGCGTATATATATATATACACATACCTACCTCAATCCTTAAGCTCGAAGCAGCAGGCACAGCCGGGTATCCCAGATCCCTCGCCGGGCCGAGGCATTCAGAATTTCTGAAGAACATGACCGTAAGGGTCAAAGTACCTAATAATCATATACTTACCCAAAACAAATACTATAATTACTATTACCCAAACCCAAGTACCTAATTATTCGGTACTTGGACCCTTTGGGTGAGTGCTTCGGGAACTACGGTGATCAGGGCTAAGGCTTTAGCGTTTGGGCGTAGGGTTCAGTGTTTGGGTTTAGGGTTTACGGTTGTGGGTGGTCAGGGTTAGGGGTTTAGAGTTTGGAGCTGATGGTTGAGAATTTTGAGTTATAGCCCCAATATACTATACTAGTTTCCATTTTGTTTTCCATTATCCCAGTATAACCCCAATATACTAGTTTAGGGTTTGGGGTTTCCGGATTCCGATCAAGGCTTCATGTTGGGCATCAAGGGACTTCAGGTTTGAAGTTGTACGTTTTTGTGACAATGGCCTAGGGTTTAGGATTCAAGATTAGGGTTTAGGGCCTGGGGTCTAGGATTTACGGTTCAGGGCTTAGAGTTTAGGGCTCCGCGTCTGAAATTTAGGGTTTAGAATTCCGGGCTTCGCAACAGGCTAGCAAACTTGTTGAGCGAAGCCTTGGAACGGACCCCGAGCCGTCAACTCTGAGGCTTCCGGGTTCAATTAGGGGGTACATTGGTGTCCATGTTCTTGTCCAGTCCCAAAGCTCCGAAATCGTATAGGCTTACATTGCCCTTGTACCCCTTTCAAAGGACCATCACCGTAACTATTACCCAACTCCTGAAGCTTCGTCCCTGAGCCCCCACTCCTTCATCCCAATTTCCCCCTAAAGATCCCGATAGATCCCTTCAAGGAACCTAAGCCCTACATAGTAGTTTCCATTTTTCCATTGTCCCAATATAGCCTAAACCCTGGATAGCAGTTTCCATATTATTTTCATTTATCCCAATATAAACCCCATATTTACCTCTAATATTACCCAATGGCAAAAAACCATCCGAATAAACCCTAGCCCCTAAAACCCTGAAACACCTAAAACACTAAAACCCCAAAATCCTAAACCCATAAACCCTAAACTCTTAAACCCTAAAACCCCAAAATCCTAAACCCATAAACCCTAAAACCCTTAAACCCTAAAACCCGACACTAAAACCTCTAAACTTAAACCCTAAAACCCCCAAAACCCTGAAACCCTTAAACCCTAAGCCCTAAAACCCTAAAAGAGTTCACAGGCTGGCTCACAGTCGCAACTGGGACGTTTACCTGCGTCGCTTATGGAAGGCTCTGGGACTTTGCTGGGACTTTGCTTACCTCCGGTTAGTAGGTAATAAGGAATTGAGAATAGCTGCTACATAGGTTTCAGTACTTGATGGAAAACCAAGTAAAACATAAAATGGAAGGCTCTGGAAGCTTGGTGTGTTACAGACCTTGGGTTTCTTCAGGGTTTAGAGGCTGTCTTGGGCTTTGTTTGTCTGGTGTTTCAGAGTTCTTAGAATTGAAGGGTTCGGTTTTGGGTTTGTGGTTTCGGGGTTGAAGATCGGCACCTCTGGGTTTCTTTGAAGGGGATATAGATTCAGTACTGCCCCCCCTCAGTAACAGTTGGATAATAAGTATAATATGGTTCTATATAGCCCTTAATAGGACCCCTAATATACACTGTTACTGGGGGTTTAAGATATAGAGGTTTAGACAGCGTTACCATTTAGGGGTATACATAGGTACAAAGGAAATAGACTTAGATTTATGTAGGGCTATATAAAGTGCAGGGTTTGTGCAATGGAAAATCTGGTGGACAAGAGCATGGAAAAGGAGGTGGAAACCGGTGTTATGTATGTAGGCATGAAGCATTGCAGGACTTCATTTGTTCCCGATGGTAAACAGGAATGAGTGAATGGAAAAGGAAATGGAGCGCACTACATTATCGGAGCTTATCTGGGAATCCCTTATATTCCTATTATAGATAATTAAGGGGAAACCCTAAACCCTAAACCCTAAGCCACGTAGTTATATAAGGGTTGCTGGCAGGACCCATGCCTCCGTTCCTTGCCAACCAGAGCTTAGGTTTGGGGTGTTATTTAGGGTTTAGGGTTTAGGGTTACAAGGCCTCTGGTTTCTGGGATTTAGGCTTGCTTGGGCTTAGGATTTGTAGGATTTAGGCTTCCAGGGTTTGTGGGTTCGGGGTCTGGGTTGCTAAGCTGTCTGATTATGGTTACAGGGTTGGGGTTTGGGCAAGGTTTTATCATATCCCCGCTTTCCGCGCGATGTTCCATGTACTTCCACGCTGCGCATCGGTTCCTAGAAGCAGATAGATATTTAGAGGCTTATTGAGGTGGGTCGATTTCAAGGCCCTGCAGCTTGCAATGGAGTCGCGCTAACATATTGATTGACATCCCCATGTGGTTTGAAGAGCACGGGGCGTTACGCTAAACCCTAAGCCCTGGTGTTTTCGCGTTTCAGGGTAAGGTTGCACTCTTTCTCTAGTATACGCTACCCCCCGGCCATAACAACAGGCCGCAAGACACTTGCAAGCAGGCGTCGTCAATGGGTCTCCCAAGGTTCTGAGGATTACGTTGAAGGGGAAGCTCTGGATTCGGTCAGGGCCCCAAACCAAAATGCAAAGAGATTCAATAAGCCATGGGTTGAAATTCTACACATGAAAGAGAGCGCCAACATTAAAGTGAGTCGCACGTCTCGGAGTGAGAAAGTTTAGGCCTTATTGTTCAGGATTTAGGCTTCAGGGTCTTTCACCATGTGCAGGCGCCCCTTCATGTAAGAAGTGATCTCGACAGGAAGACCAGTGTCAGACAAGTGTTCACGATTCCTGCATATCTTGCTTGCCTTCTTTACTGCCAAGACCCAGAACCCCAAACCCTAAGGTTTGGGGTTTTGGACCCTTATAGCACTGGACTATATCCCCTTTTACGGGGACCTAGGTACCCGTACAAACCCTACACCCTGAACCCTAAACCCTACACCCTACACCCTGGACCCTGATCCCCCTACACCGCGTGGAGCAGGGCCTTTGGCCAAGCCCGAGAATTTCCAGGACAACTTCCTAGTGCCTCAGCTGCTGGAGTGGAAGGTTTCAGGATTTTAGGGTTATACCCCTTATAGGGGAGGGGTTACAGGGTCCCTGTAAAGGGCTTGCTGGCTTTTGAGTTTTTGGTTTATAGCGGGATGTATAGGGTTTGGGGTTCAACTATCCCCGTAATAGGGCTTAGGGCTGGGGATTTAAGAGTTGTAGGGCTTGGGGCTTCCCATGACATGGGTTGGCCGAAGGGGTAGAAGCTGAAGATTGCTTCCTTATCGTTTTTGTGTGATGTGCGAGCACCTTGCCCAATGGAATCTGGTGTGGCCCACTCACGCTTCCACACAATCCTGTGGCCCCAGGCTTCAGGATTAAATAGCCGTTCCAAGCATCCTAAGCCTCAAACCAAAAATCCTGACCCTGAACCCCAAACGCTAAGCCCTGATCCCTAAAGCCCTATTAAACCCTAGCCTCTTAACCCTAGACACTCAATCTCCAAGCCCTAACCAAACCCACCACCACAACCATTGATTTTGAATGCGCCCCTACATAAACACGTTTCCTCTTTACGTTTGTTTCGTTTTCCATTCGATTCTCCATTATGCATTGAGCCCCACTAGCTCATCACGATGTGCTCTAATGCCTCCAACCCAATCTACCCCACACCTTCTAAGCAACGCATAAAATGACGCATGAAAACCCTAATCCTATGTGAGCTATAGTCTAAACTCCTTAAAGGGGGTTATAGAAAGGATTATAAGGCTTATTAAGGGGGATACTAGGAGCTTAGACCATGGCTCATATCCTTAAACCCTCAACCCTAAACCCTAATCCCTAAACCCCTAAACCCTCAACCCTAAACCCTAATCCCTAAACCCCAA
>CAJNIZ010043287.1:19376-34067 GCA_905231905.1 Symbiodinium pilosum
CCTAACCCTTAAACCCCAAACCCCAAACCCTAAACCCTAAGCCAACCCTCACTCTGACAGCCTCGGACTGCGCAATGTGGCACTTCCGCATCTCTCTCTCCACCTCCTTGGATTTAGCCATGACTAGGTTTAGGGTTTAGGCTTTAGGGCTTAGGTTTAACAGGACAAGGTTTAGGGTTGGAGGTTTGGGGCTTAAGGTTTAAGTGTTGAACTCTAAACCCTAAACCCTAACCCCTTTAGGGTCAAGGTTTAGGTTTAGGGTTCAAGGCGTATGGTGTCGGGATTCGATATTCAAAGCTACTTCCGGGTAGTTAGTAGATAATTAACAGAAAATAGGACGGTGGCGGTCCTTTTAATATCGTGCCTGTACCTATGTCCCAATCCTTCTGGAGATTGTGGAGGTTGTGGAGGTGGCGGCGGTCGCGGTAGCGGTGGGCGAAGGCGGTGGCGGCGGCAACTGTTGTGGCCGCCGCCACCGTCGCCGCTGTCGTTGATACGTATTCGCAGGCCTGCTATGCCCTTGAACTGTGTAAGCCTGCATAGCGCACTGGCCTGAAATGATAGGGTCCTGCGTATTGTACAGGAAGTGGTACCCAGTTAGTCTCTGTCTACATAAGACGATTAACAACTAATGCTGAACCCGAAAAAAAAACTGATCCCCAAACGCTGAGACTTATTGGGCCACTCGGCCGTGAATTCCTTGGTCCCTAACTTGAGCAATTGTAGTCTCAGGAGCGTGTGGCTTTGTTACGGGCTTGCCGTTGATGCTGAGGATCAGGTCACCTTATGAGCACATGGTTTTACGGTTAGGTCTCAAGATTTGGTTTTGGGATTTAGGCTTCAGGGACAGGAACCAGGGATCAGCGGGATTTAGCGATGAGGGGTTAGGGTTTAGAGTTGAGGCCTTTGGGGTCCGGGGGAAGAGAAGCTCTAGAAATGACAACGTGGGAGCTATGGTACTATCCTTTCCCCCTACATTTGACATCCTCCACCCTGTAATGTTAAATATGTTGTCCGGGGCTACTTCAGATAAAGTCTGATACTAAGGGGGTTGGGGGTGTTTACCTAATAGGGGAAAGGGCTAGTTTCCTGTGCTTAATTGTCATAATTTCCCGGACAACACCTAGCAATCTAGCAACGCTCGATACTAAGACTCAGGCGTCCCCAAGCATCCTAAACCTTGGGAAGTATAGCACACACGTTGAGCGCTCTGGTGCGCAGTCGAGCGGCGCAGCCAGAACAAATCCTTAGGTCCTCGAAAGCCCGTGTTGGGCAAGCCTAGATGGGCCTTGCCAAATCCGACATTGTGCGGACTGGCCGAGCCCTTGTAAAGAGCACCAGGCGCTGTCTGGCTGCTTGCATGTGAGCTTCTGAGAAACCCAACCACAAACCACCCATCGGCATACTAACCCCGAAATCCGTAACGTCCACCTCAGTACAGAGAACGTCCGAAAGCCCTGCTAGCCTGAAAGCCCTGGTGCAAACTGCGCGGATAAAACGAAGCTGTACAGCCGCATGCAAACTTGTTCGAAAAGGTACATCTTTTGCTGAGATCCAGCCTCCTGTACTAGGACATACTGCAGGAAAAACCACTTCAGAAGTAGAACTCACCAAAAACAACAACTCTAGCCATGACACCTTGGCGGCACAAGTTGAGACCCCATCAATCTGTATCAGCTTTTGCAGCAAACTCTCAATGAAATCTTCGGGAAACATGTGACAGACCGTTCTAGCTTGCAGATGCCAGTTGACCGGAAGACGTTCCGCGACAATGTCCGTTCTGGGGTGCCAATCGATCACTCGTTCAGGCCAGTCTAAATCATCAACCTCCTCCAACTGACACACTGGGTGATCATGCAAAGTGATTGCTGCAATCCGGAAGTATATGTCCCGCCAGACTCGAATCTGTGCTACCATCCCCTGGTGGTGCTGCAGTGCTTCTCGGAACATCTCTGTCGCCGCTGTGCTTCGGTTCTGGTTAGCGGCAACTGCTGCCCGATCCGCCTTGTCGTTCCACTCCTTCAGCCAGTCTTCAAGAGGAGAGGTCAGCAGTGTGGAGTCCAGATGCGAGTGAACATGCTGTACGGCAACGGCACCCTCCGGCGTCAAGTTGATCAAGTGTGTAACTTCTGTCCAGAGGTCGTCATTGCCGATATCATCCGGAAGATGGCCACCATCCAGAAGGGCCTGTGCCCGTTGTACAACATGCAAAGCATCCGACCAAATGGTAACCTGAACCTGCCAACGTACTGCCCACTTAAGAACACAGATGATGGCCATGATTTCTGCCCTAGGCGCGGTCTGAAGAACCCCATGTACTGGGGCGCAGCCAATGATTTTCCCAGTGGTCGCGCTGATCGCAGCCCATGCTGCCAAACTGAAGCCCGGGAAGCTTTCCTGGAAACAGCTCCCATCTGTGAACACATGATGGCGTGCGCGGTCTTCGGCTGCACAGGCGAAGTTTCCCGTGCCGTCCGGCAATGTATGTAGGTATGCCTTAAAGGCCCCCAAGTGTGGGTTCGCTGAAGGCAGTAGGTGGTGCCTAACACATTTTGGGGAAGCCTCCCACATTCCTACCACATCAACCCCGGGTGGCCTACATCCCTCAAAGCGTGGGCATACACAGACTCTATGCTGTCTGGTGTCCGGAACTTGACATTGTGGGCAGAGGCCATCACGACTGCGGTCATGTGCAGCGTGCTCCGAACCTGAAACAAAAGCTCCCGATTGCAAAGCCCGCATCCAAGGCGGACATCTTGGGAACGTCCAGTTGCAGGAGGCCTGGCTCATTTCCATACAGATCCTCGCAACTTTTGCGATGTCGTACCAGGTTACTTATGTGCTGAAGCCAAGCATGTTCCAACTGCAACCGGAGCAACGGTTTTGGTGTGGAAAGCAAACAGTGACGCAGCCCAAGGTGGTCCATCAAGAGAGGAGGATTCCCGATGTGCCAACCTACCTGAGACAGAACAGTGATCAACTTGCTGAACGGGCCATGATACAATTTGCCATTAAAGGCATTCATAAAGCCTTGCCAAAGCGGAAGCAAATGGCGGTGCTTTCGGAGCATTCGGCGGGCGGTGCTTACCGTACACCAAAGCTCATAGAAACCCGGATCCACAAGCAAATCTCCTTCCACACTGAGTCGCAGTGCAACATTGCTGCCGGCCGACAGTAACTTGAGAGCCCTGGCCGCCTGTGTTCGCAAGCGTGTCAAGTGATTACCTGCCAAAGGGCAAGCGGATATCCCATGCAGGGCCTTCGGCCAAAACTTGGTCGCCAGGCATTGGAACTTTTGCCACAGTGGCGCAGGTGACCGCCGCAGTTTTTGAAATAAGGGTTCAAGCTCTTGACATCGTGCGACCAACAAGGCATTGCGGGTGCGTTTCTGAAAAGATAGGATGCCCCCTAACTCCCGGGCTTGCGAGTGGACTGGGAGATTGAGCACCTGGAGTGCCTTGCGGTCATGCGACGAAAGGCTCCACACATATGATTTGTCCATGTCCAAATCCAACGCCAGTAAGTCACAAACACACTGTGCTAAAAATATTCCGCGTGCGACCACTGAGGCTGCGGCGGCAGTATGAGCCCAATTGTCAACGTATGAAGATGCACTTAACCGGGGCTCATACACTTCCATATACCGATGGAAGACCAGGACGGCCACACACATCGCGCAGGGGCTAAGAGGGTCCCCTTCCGGAAAACCCGAAGAGGCCACGACCGGTCCACCCACTGACTTGCGCACCACAAAACGTCTGACCAGGCCTTGCAGGAATGACTCCCATGGCTTAGTTAAAGTCTCAGGCACCCCCACGCGACTCGCCACCTGTAGCAGCGGGCCTCTTGGGAGACTCAAAAGCTTTAATGACGTCCGTGGAGAATCCACAAAGTCCCGCGTCAGCCTGCTGTGAGGCTTCGATCTGAGCCTCCAGTTGAAACCACATGGAGGTGGCCTCTCAACCCGGCATGAACCCGAGGGTTCCCTGTGGCATGTGGGGTTCCATTGCTTTGAGGACCTGCCGGGCTCGGATTGAAGCCCATGTGCGATAAATCGTGGACAAGATGACAATCGGTCTGAAGGCATTCACTTCACGCGGCGTTCTGCCTGGCTTTAGCAGGCTGATTACCAGGCCGAGAAGCCATTGTTCTGGCCAGGGACATTCTTGGCGCTCGATTCTGTGAAGGAAGTCAAGGAGCTGTTGCACTTGGACATCCGCCATATTCCGCAAGTCATAATGACTCCAGGCATCCGGCCCTCGGGCGGCCCGTGGCTTGTATCGTCGCAGGGCGTCCCTCCAAACACATACACTAATAAGAGGAAGTTGGATCTTAAAACGCGTGAAAAAGGCAGAGGCAAAAGCCTGGAGGCGGTCCCAATCCTGTACACCTTGGGGTTTGTTCCATCTCCGGCGCCAAAACATTTCGAATTCTTCAAGGATGGCTTTTGTGGATGACACGACCACCGTCTGGTCAAGCTCCATGTCCACATGTAAAGGACAGCCTGCCTCAACAGTGACCACCTCTGAACCTTGCACCTGAACCTCGACTTGCTGGCCATCAGTTGACCAGGTGGTTTGGCCCTTGTGGCGCACGGGTTCGTCTAGCAGCAGTTGCCTTGATGGCACATCAACTGCAACCGCCGAAAACGTTTGTTGGTTCACCAACAAATCGACTTGATCCGGCGCCGGATCCCGCAGGTCGCGGTACAGAAGGTTGCGCTGTTCCTCATACTGCGCCTTCAGAATTTGGCCCCTTTGACTGGCATGCCAGGACTCAAATCGTCTGAAGTTCTCAAGAAAATCCTCGAACAACTGACAGGCGAACTGAGGAGAAGGCAGGCATGCTGGCAGCTGGGGAGGCATTCCCTGAAATTTAACCCGTCTTGTGGCATACCAGGCTTGAAAGCCATCCCGAAAACCCGTGGAGTCCAAAATGGCTCTCCACAAATGCAATTTGTTTGCCATGGCCTCTGCCGTGGATTTACCGCTACGCAGGGCATAATGAAGGTTCTGAATGCGGCGTAACTGGCGATACCACTGTTTTACTTCTAGGCAGAGCAAGCCGTGGCGAAGAGGCTCTTCCCCAGGTCTATGTGGCTTGGGGCTTATGAGTGTTGGTTGGGCTTTAGCAGGCGAAAGCCGCTGCGCACGGCCAAAGCATTGAGAAGGGAGTTGGCCCCCCGCATTACCTTGAACATGGCCGTTCAGGCTGTTCTCAAAGAATTTTGAAAAATCCTTCAGCCACTGTGTTGAACTGTGTGCCTTCGCTGGGCAAGGAGTTACAGCATCCTGCCATTCGCGCATGGAGACCCGTTTCCATGGTATGGTGGCAGGCAATGGCCAGGACTGAGTCTGTTCGACACCCAAGTCGAGCTTCAGTCCAGCAATTACAGTTGCGTGTTCAGCAAAATCGGTTTGAACGCGAACATCAGCCAGCAAGGCTAGTGCCTCCGGTGATAAGAAGATGTAGTCTCTTTGCGTTGTGCCTTTGCACGTCATGCACGGCTCTCGGCACCACCACCTTCTGGCTGCTTCTTGAACTTCCGGCCATCCCAGGCTTTGCCATATTGCCACTTGTTCAAGCGAAGATTGGCAATGATTGAAGTCACCCGATATTGCTCGCGGGCCTCGGCCCCCGATCACCACTTCACGGGTGATATCTGAGAGCAATTTGTCTGTCCTTGCTTTTGCGTCAGGGAAGGTAAGCCCCGACACAAAACCATACACATTTACAGTGGTCAGGACCACACTCCCCAAAAAGTGTTGGACCGCCTGTACCCGGCCTGTCTGATACACACCGTCTCGCCACGGGATTGCGAGAGGTCTTGATGGAAAGTCTGATGCCGTGAGGACACCACTCCAACTGCCCGCCCAACTACTGTTTGAGCGTACCGGGGCTGCAGCCCCTGTGTGGAATCTGATGTTGCGGCATTGCGCGTCACCCAAAAGACCACAATGCTTTGCAAGAAGAGGGGATTGTGACCGAGGAGAGCTGTGTCTCACTCAGTTGCCAAATTCCTGGACCTAGATCGGCCAGGACATGCTCTTTTTGTCGGAACCCGGAGGGATTGGAGGTTCCTACCCATAGGAGGTTTGGCCCCAGGGGGCCAGGATTCTCAGCCTCGACTCCACAGAGGCAGCAACCTGCTGAATTTGTGTAGAATTCTCTGAGACCTGCTTGCCAAACGAAGAGAACCAGTTTTCGAACTTGCATGCGAAGTTCCGACACGGAGCACTCCAGCTTTTTGAAGCGATCCTCGGTGGATGCTGCCAGGTCCTGCATGGCGGCTTGGTGCTGCTGTTGCCATGCATTTTGAACTGTCTCCGTCACTCCAGTGCGGAGCTCTTCCCTGAGTTGATCAAGCTTGGTCTCAGCAGTCTTAGAGGCAGTACCTGGGGGGCTGAGTCCAGGAGGAGGCTTGAAAGAAGGGATTGCCTTGGCCCAAGGGTCTTGGCCGTGCATCCAAGGGTCACTGGAGGCCGAACTGGGCTCCGTATCATCATAGATGATCCGCCGCTTTGTCTTCCGAGATGCACAAAGCGGAACCTGTGCTGGACCTTGCGGGGGGCCTTTCTGCAGTGTCACCAGTGCGTATGACTCCCCGACCGGCAGTGCCATCGAGGGCGGTTCTCCCTCGGACCCGGCCTGCCAGGCGGCCCCTGCAGAATCGCCTTTCAACGGCTGCAAAGGTTTTGCTGTCCAACCCCATCGTTTGATGAGCTGCGCCAGCTGTTGCCGCTGGACTCCACACGGAAGTGGATGCACCCGCCATTTGTGCAGCACGCGAACCTGCATGAATGGAACCCCGGGCCTGAATGCATTGAAAACCTGCTCCTCGTCACACGCGCGGACGCGCAGGCCGTATTTACGCCCCAGCCTTGCCATGCACAGAGCTCTTTCGCATGCACGGGGCGCGTGCTGCGCTGCGTTCCGGTCAAACGCTGGCAGCCACACCACTGCATACAAAGGATTGGAGGAAAATCCGTCTGTGCTGCGTGGTTCAAAATATACACCTGGCACCTGAGCTCCCTGGAAGTGCTTTGTAGCTGAGGTTGGGATGCGTAGTAAGGCATGGAACGCTCCCGCGTCAGCTGCTGCTACCTTACCACCTTCCAGCTTGGTCCATTGCCGTGCCCAAACGTCCAGGACCAGTTGGTCCAATGGTTCGTCGACCGGGCAGTGGTATTTAGGGCAATCGCCTGGGCATGCTGTGTCTTTGCACAAAGCAAAGCAAGGGAAGCGCTGAAAGAGGCACCGGATGGGAGACTGATTGAACTCACTCCACTCAAATCCTGCTTCATCCCTGTAGATAGAGGCACGGACTACTGTGGTGGAAACTGGTTCCCACTCGGAGATGTCTTGCTTGGTTAGCTCAACGCGCTCGTCCCCTAGCTGCAACAAAGTCCCGCTTAGGAGAACGGGTTCTCCTGTAGGAGTGTACTGTGCTGGAAAGCGGATGTTGTGAGCAGGCAGCCCAGCCAGGGACTCGTCTGGGACCGTTGCGGTGGAAATCAAGGCCAAGGCTTCGACACTAATGGAGTGGTGATCCGCGAGGAAAGGCTGCATTTGGGAGGCCGAGCAGAAGGCCACACCAGTCGCTTGGGCCTGCACCTCATCGAAGGCAAGTTGACTCAGAGGTCCACCACCTGCGGCTGCAAAGCTGTGTGGCACAATCTGGAGATGCGTCGGATCTACATAGATAGGAGTCGACTGCTTCTTTGAAGCTTTGGTCTGCTTCTTCTCTTTGCCTCCTTTAATGGCCGGTCCAAAACGCTGGCTGGCGCGATTCTCGATCTGCGCTTCAAGTTCCTGCGCTGCCACAAACTTGAAGGCCGCTTCAGGCTGCGCTGCCGCCGACTTCAGTGCCGGCCACGGGTTCTTGTGAGCAAGTGCTTTTGCAATGGGCCCTGCTCCAATTTTACTGATTGCTGCCTTGACTCTGTCGTCTAGCTGTGGCTGCGCAACCCCACGTTCTTTGAGTATGCTTTTGAAGGCGGCCTCCTGCTCTGCTGACAGGCCCCCACTAGCCCAAACTCTCTGATCGAGCAGGAGATGCCGAACCTCCGCCACCAGTCCCGCGACCATATTCCATACCTCAGGATCTCTCCCAAACAGGCACATGCCGGCATGCAAGAGTGCAATGGCTCCACAGCTGTGCTCCTCAACCTGGCGCTGCCAACATAACTCTTGAATGGGAAGCGCCAGCTGGTCCCACAATTGGCATACACGCCAAGTAAGGGTTTCTGCTGCCTGTCTGTTGCGGCCCGGGACGCCATCAAAAAGCTGAACCTGGACCTGGCCTTCTGCCTTGATATGCAGGGAGAGGAAAGACCAGTGTCCAGCATGCTCGAATATAGTGCATAGTTCAGTTCCTATGGCGGCTGGCCCCAACGGGTCCTGACACTGCTTGAGTCTATCTACCTCCACACTCAACAGAAGGCTTGCAACTGACGGTGGCAAGATACGAATGCGCTGCTTTTCGCTTTGGAGGCAAAGCTTGCGCAAGACCACCCAAACTGTAGAGTCAGACATGCCTTGTTCCTGCAGCTGCGTAACCGGACGGACGTCCAACACCATAGTCTTGCTAAGCGCTGTGCTGAGCTGAACCGGCTGCCTTGTGGAAAGATCTAAAGGAGCATTATCTATTGGGATGCCTGATCGGCGGAAGACGTCACCGATGGACTCACCAATCTGCGCTGAAAGACTATGTGTGCCATGGCCGCTGAGCGCCAGGACTTGCAGGGGCTGTGCAACCTTGGCCTGCTTCTTTGGGCGGTATTGAATCTGATATGGAGAGGCATTCCCCATCTCAAGTACCACTTCCTCCTCCAATGCACAAAGAGCCTGGCTGACCCGTACCAAAATTCCGGGGCCATGAAGCTTTGCTTCCGCTTTTCTGAGGTTGTCTGGGCGAGTTTGACTTGAAAGGCCTGGCCGTCCGACTCGACAAGGATCTTACGAGTGACGACCTGCTCCTCTGCCCTACTGTCTGCAGCTGTCAAGGCACGGGTGTCTGGACTAACCACCCCTAGGGTTAGGGTAACCGGCTGCAAGCTGTCAGGCTCATCCTCGCCGAGGCCTGTAGGGGCATTTGCAGCATTCTGGCTGTCCTCGCGGGTTTCAGGACTAAGGAACCCGAAAGGGGGAGGTTTTGTACAGCATGCCCCGGACTGGCTTCCTGTATGTACCTTTGCAGTGCCTTGATTGTCAACACGGGTGTCAGGACTAATAAACCCTAAGGGGGAGGGAAGTGAACGACAAGTGTCGACCTGGCTGCGGGTCTCAGGACTAGGGAACCCTAAAAGAGGAGGGGACGTGCTGCAGGTGCCAGACTGGCTGCTGACCTGAGGCGATGGGCATATGGGCGTGCAACCAGGTCCTGCCCCAAGTTGCGATTGCAGGAGCTCTTGCTTCAGTGCTTCGATGGCCTCGGCTGGTGAGGTGATGATAGCCCCCCTGTACGTGGCTTCAACCCAACCCTGAACTTGAGACAGGATCCACAATGCTTGTAGCGGTGCTGCCATCTGCCCTACAAGGACGAGCGCAGCGCGAGGAGGTGCTGGCAGCTTGTACTCGGCGGGGAGGGAATTCAAGAGTGCGACCTCTTTTGGATGGGGGAAACGTATCCCATCCAGCACCTGTGACTGCACCCCAAACCCCCGAAGACCAAAGAGCTGCAAACGTGACTCCCAAAAACCTGTGGCCCTGCACTTGCATGGACAGCCCCGAAGCGCGCTACCCCAAGAGTGGAGCGATGTTGGCATGACCCCCTTCTGGTTCAATCTCGGGAGTCTGATCCGTATCTTGGATCGTCATACTTGTCCTTTTCTTCCGCTGTCCAAAGTAGGTCTTGCTCTTCCTCAATTCACCATTGCGGCCAACGCGAAAGAACTGTCTCCACCGTGCTGAACCGGAGATCCTGTTGCCAATTGCAGAGCTCTAGGCGGATACCCTTAGGTACAATGGCACACCACCATCTGCGTCGTCGTGCTGGCCACTGTTCCGCAAGCTCCAACACCACAGTACTGACTTGGAAGTTCATGGCCGTTGCAAACTGATCAATCAACTTCATTGTCTCCGGGTAGTTTTCTACTTCGGAAACACATTCCAAGATGACTGCACTTGCGCGGCACATCCAAGCTACTCTCAAGACTGCAATCAAGGTGTACCCACGTGAATCTTTCAGTCCGAGGCCGGAACCTAAGATTGAATATGGCTGGCACGGAAAGCCGGCCAATACTATCACCCTTTCGCCTGAGATGGTGTCATGAATTTGGCGTTGTACCAGTGAATCCTCCAACTTGCCACAGATGCCGCATCCCTGATTAAGCTCTGTGGTTGTGCATGCCAGCTCGCTTTGATCTACAAAGAGCATGGTCTCCAATCCAAGTCTTGCCCCCCCTACTGCGATTCCACCAAGGCCGCTGCAGAGCTCTATTGACCTGCGGAAACTGTGTTCTCCCAAAGAAGGCTCAGGAAACATCTTCGAACTTGCTGTGGCCACCAGTCGAGGAACGTCCTCAACTGCACCCTTCACCTGGTAATCATAAAAGGTCCACACTCCAAGCGACAGGTGCTGTGGGATAACGATCCGAATTGCTGATCCCGGGCAATGTAGGAATGTGATTCCTTCGCCCCATGACTCGACAGCCCCCACAAAGGAGTTGATTGTATCTTCTTTCAAGTCAACCACTCCGAACATGGCAGAAATCCCTCGAGCTTTGGTTGGGAACAGTTCCGCTACTGGAAAGCCCTCGAGCCGGAACTACCTTGGGAAGTATAGGAGTCTAGCATCATGAGGGCTAAAGTCTAAACTCCTCAAAGGGAGTTATATAGGGGATTGTATAGGGGATTATAATAGGGGTTATTAACGGGGATACTAGGAGTTTAGACAATGGCTTAAAAGGTGATGCAGGAATTGAAGAACCATAGAACGCCATCCCCACGATCATGCGGGTTTAGGGTTTTGGGTTTGGGGGTTTAGGGTTTAGGGTTTCTGGCAGGATACAGGACCAGGGGCAGGTCTGAGCCGTAGTCAAACCACTGTTTGGACCCCCTAAACCTCCACTGCGTCCTCCAAAACCATACGTACACCCTAACCCCTAAACCTTGAAGAAAAACCTGCCACACCCCTGAAATCTTAAGCCGCTAAACTCTAACCCAGACCCTGATTCATGACCCCAATATAACACCTATTATAACCCCTATATTTTCCACATTAAACTATACATTAGCGCCCAACCCTTCCCATCTTTGGGCAGCTCACCCTCCAGGAGCACTCCGTCACAGCCTCCACCTTCAGCGAAGGGAAAGTTCTCAACAACAGATTACACTTAGAGGTGGGTGTCTGCTTCATTATTGGGGTGCCATAACGGACTGCCCTCATTAATTTTTTAGTACGACAAACAATAATTCACAACAAGCACTATATCCCCCAATGATCCAGGCGCAGGTTTTCAGATGAAGGTTTGTGGTTTCGTTTAGAGCTTTAAAGCTTAAAGCATAGGATTCACGACTCCTTAGCTGGAGGCTTCGGGAGGTCTTTGTAGTCCATAACAATAATCATTGGGGAAAGGCTTCCCCCAAAATTCCCTGGTATGATCATCAGGCTTAAGCCCATTTGAAAAAACATAGACACCTGATCCTCGACCTTTCACCCCTGAACTTGCCTGATGTGATGCGGCCCACGCGGAGGATGTGGCGACGCCCCCCGGAGCTACAAGCGGCAAGCGCCCGGGCATTCTCCAAGGGTACACCATCCTCGCGATGAAGTTGCGCGGGTTGGGATTTAGGTTGGAGGGTCAAGGGTGCTTAGTAATCATGGAAAAGAGAATGGAAACTACTATATCATTTAGTGTCTAGGATTTAGGGTCTGGGTTCTGGGTTTAGGGTCTAGGGTCGGGCGACTGGCTCGGGGAGGCCCTTCCCTACCCTTCCTCTAGAGACTGAAGTAACATCGTATCTTTTTATATGATGCCTATATGTCGTCCCCCTTAAGTAGATAGAATATGGGGTATATGGGGGGTCTTACTATAATATGCCCAAAGCCATATTCTATCTACTTTTTGGGGACTCTAGCCCCACAAATGGTGGTTGTCGTTGCATTTTCCATGTGTTTTTCCATTCGGTTCTCGAATCCCTTCTGTCGAATCTGTGACCCTGCAGGAGAGACGGTGGGTGCTCCTCATTCCAGGGAAACCCCAAACGCTAGGTCCTGCCCCCACCCAGTAACAGCCTATAATAAGGGCAATATTCCAGGCAAAATAAAACCAAAAAATACAAATTATCCAAACTGTTGCTGGGGGGCAGGACCTAAACCCCAAGCCCTAGAAGAAAAGGAGCGCCAAAGTCAGCGGCAAACAGAACAATTCTGCCGGAGAAGATATCAGCATCATCATCATCACCATCATCATAATCATCATCATCATCACAACCAGGCTGAATAGCAACGTTACTGTCTCTGTTCCTCTAGGGCTTTCTAAAAATGAAAATGATGTAGCCCCCTGTAGATTTCACAGCAGGTGGGACATAGAACATATGAATAGGTTTTCCAGGCTTCCTTCAATGATGAGGGCTTCGGGTTTGGGAGGTCTATCTCTGGAATCAGACACTGCGAACCCAATGCCCTTACTCTCGACACGGCACTCAATGTTTGTCGAGGCGGTAACTCAATTACGTCTTGAAATATGATACCGCTTTTTCACAAAGGAGCTAGAGTCAAAACTCCTGGTATCCCCCTCCCTATGCTAGTCCCCTACATCATCCCTTCTTAAACCCCTCTTAAGGAGTTTAGACCGTAAACCCTAAACCTTTTTTAATCCCTTAAAGGAGTTTGGACCATAGCTAATATAACCGTTTTGATCCTAGTGCAAGCACAGGGCACGCCCAGGACGCGGGCAGATTCCCTCTTATGCAAAGCAAACCTGAATGCGGTTTAGGGTTTAGGGTTCAGGATTTAGGGTTTAGGATTCAGGGTTCAGGGTTTAGGGTTTAGAGTTTAGGGTTCAGGATTTTGGTTTTAGGGTTTGTTTAGGGTTTAGGGTTGAAGCTGCCAAGAGGCACCGACCAAACCAACTTAAAACCGAAAGTCTGAACGCTAAGCCCTGAAGATGTAAGGCCAGATTTCCACATCCCTGTTCCCTACATTAACCCTCAAACTCTGGACGCCTTTCAATGTCTTGTGGTTTAAGGTTTAGGGTTTAGGGTTTAGGGTTTACCCTTAACACTGCCAACCCCGGACGGGAGCAGACCCGAGCACCATCCTTTCATGACAGAGGAAATGGAAAAGAAAATGAAAACTACGAGGAGGGCTTAAGAACCATCCTTTCATGATCCGCTTGCTCCGAGAATGGAGAATCAAATGGAAAAGACAATGGAAAGGAAACTGGGTGTATGTAGTGGCTTAAAGAGGGATTAGTCAATCCCTTCATACATTCCTACCCTCTATAAGCTTACGTATACTTACCCCACCCCTTGCCCTCGATTAAGCAGCAACGGTCCTCTCGCCGTGCCTTGGCTAACGATACCTGGCTAGTCTCCACTGAAGCTTAGGGAGCGTCATGGGGACTTAGTAAACAGGTTAGGGTTTAGGCTTTATGGTGTGAGGCTGTTCATTGGGGGGCCTTCTAACTACGACACACATACAAGTTGAACAAGGTTTTCAGGACACATTTTGGGGTCGCGGGTATGAGCTTCAGGGTTTAGCCCACCAAACCCTCAAAAATAAGCCTAAACCATAAACCCTACAGAGCTGAGGTCATTGGCTACCTAGTGCCAAGTAGGGAACGAGGGGTTGGATCTCTACTGGGTTTAGAGCTAAGTCCATATACGATCCCTTATAATGGTCTCTAAAGCCCGTTCTCTCATTCCCTACTCAGCATCAGGTAGCTGAGGGTTTAGGATTTCAAATCAAGTGTTTAGGGATTGGGGTTTTGGGTTTAGGGCTACTTAGCCGGGTTGCAGCTCCAGTTTCGAAGTTGAAGCTACATGCATATGCGGGTTGCGACATCTTATTGCAGCGCATGCTAATCACTAGCCCGTCCTTTACTTCCGAATATTCAGAGTGACTGAGTTGCTAGCTCTTTCAAGCAAAAGACAGTGATTTCCGGAAGTGACTTTGCAGTTTCGAGGGCTTGTTATATCCCAAGCGCGCGCTGCGTGCACACTAGAGTCACTAGAGCCCAGCATAGGTTGCTGAATTTGTAGGACCTGCTGGTCCCAAACTCAAAACGGAAGTGGCTGAGAGTCTGCCAATGGTGTCTAGAAATTGTAGAAAATGGATGTCAGCCTAACGTTTTAAAGTAAGGCTAGCTTCCAGCGGCCGGCGGGTTAGGCTGAAGTGTGGTTTGATAGTTTGGGATTCAAAGTTCTGGATCTCGATCCCTAAGCTCTGAACGTTGATTGTGATTCGCGTGTCCTTGACCTTTTGTACCAAGGACGTTTAGTGTTCATGCAGGCTTTCTGCAAGTCAGGGAAGGCTGTTTTTACGTTGGACTTTTTAAGATCAATTGGAACGACAGAGTGGCAGGCAAAGAACAGACGTTGAGGGTTAATATCGAGACGGGCCCTTTCAAAACAACCTAGACGTCAGCGGCCGTAGCATACAAGGGGGCCCAACGGGACTACTAAGTTGACAATCCCTATGTCTAGAGGCCACCAGACCTAAAATCGAAAAAAAAAAAAAAAAAA
>CAJNIZ010043287.1:38311-52227 GCA_905231905.1 Symbiodinium pilosum
CAGGATTTTCAGTATCAACAGTAGGGGTCAGTAGGGAATGAGGGAATACACTGTCGGGATTTTATGGAGATTGTATTCCCTTGTTTTTTTACAGGGGTTACATTCCCTTATTCCCTACAACACCCAGCACAATGGGCGGCTCAAGCAGCGTCGACCGCTCAACCCTGGACTACGAAGACCCATGCACAACCATGGCTGCGTAGAAGTGGAGATGTGATCTTGGTAAGCGTATATACACTCGTTGCTCAACGCAGGGACTAGGTTGGATTGCTTAGAATGTTCGGGGGGGGGGCATCAGGTTTAGGGGTTGAGGTTTCATAGCTTAGGGCTTAAGAGGTACTTGGGCGAGTCTACCCTCAGAACCCTAGTGCAAGTACATCTCACGCCGCCTCAAGGACTTAAAGGTTGAGGATTCAGAGTTTAGGGTTTAGGGTTTAGGACTTCCCCTGCTGGCCTTCAAATCTCACAGCCCAAGGCTCCTCAGAAAAACTCTCTTGGGAACCCTGGATCAAAGGAAGGCATGAAGAAAGTTCCTTTCCCAAGAATCATGTTACTGTCCTGAGGCAATAAAGACAACCCAGGTTGTCATTACTTGAGAAAGTTCTTCTGTAACGCTAGTTGAGTCAAAAGCGATTAAAGTGAACATCCAAGACATATTCAGCGGCCAAGCCATTCAACCAAAATGGGGTTTCTGGCTTAGGGTTATCCCTATACACCCTTATGTTAACCCAGCTTCCATTAGCAGTGTCACATAGTCTTGCCATGTGTTTCTCGAGTGCGCAAAACTGTTTAGACCGCCAAACCCTAATCCCTAACCCCTAATACTTGGGTACTGCCCCCCCCTCAGTAACAGTTGGATAATACTTATAATATGGTTACATATATAGCCGTTAATAGGACCGCTAATATAGACTGTTACTGGGGGGGGCAGTACCCAACCAAATACCTAAACCCTAAACACGGCTTAACCCTGATCCCTTTACCATCCCGGTAGCCCGAATCTCTAGAACAAACCGGTTTAGGGATTAGGGTTCGGGGATGAGGGTTTAGGGCTTAGGGGTTAGGGTTTGAGGATTAGGGTTGAGGGTTTGGAGTTACTCCGTAATCCTGACCCTCCCTAGATCCTAAGCCCCTGACAAACCCAAGCCCTTGGAGACCCAAACTCCAAAACCAAAGACTCTGAGCCCTAAAACTAGCACCTGCCGGAAACTGCGCGAACCAGGCCCTGATACGGTAGGACCTGGTGCAGATCTATTCGTTGTCATCAAGGCTTCTGGAAATCATGGAACTCTGGGCATGCATAAGGGTTTAGGGCTTAGGGGTTAAGGGTTTAGGGTTTAGGGTTCAGGGCTTAGGGGCTAAGGGTTTAGGGTTCAGGGCTTAGGGGCTGTTTAGGGTTTAGGGCTTAGGGTTTAGGGCTTGGGGTAAGGAAGGCTTAGGACTTAGAAGCTGTAGGGCTTCGAGCTTTGGGATGGGGGCCAACATTTGGGCGTTAGGGTTTGGGGCTTGAGGCTCTAAGGACTGTAGGAGGGACCCCTANNGGGGTTAATATGGGGACTACCTAGGGGTATAGGGGTTATATAATGACTATACAAGGGTTATATATGGTAATGGGATTAAGGGTCCCTATTAGGGGGTCCCTCCTAAAGTCCCTAGAGCCGGTAGCGCTTGGAGGTTAGGGTTCGCAGGTATGTCCACATCTGCAAGATCTAGCAGACTGCTTTGGGACAGCACTGATGGATTCTTGGTAGCCCTGTTATATGAGGCCGTATTCCGAGCCCACCGGGCATCGCGTACCGCATACTGTTAAGGACAAAGCGTGTCATGACAGTATCCACCTAAACCCAGGAACTATGGTGATGGAAAAGGCCTGCGTTGGAATTCTTATTCGCTTGCTTTCCGGGTCTTCGGTTTGCAATTTCAGCGTCCTGGCAGTCCACATGGTAAGTACTTGGGGGAAGGCTCATGGATAAGGGGGACGTTGCATGCAGCAAGGCCCAAAGCACAACCCCTCGCAACAGTTGATGCAGGTCAATCTTCTCAAAACTACCTGTTGCTTAGCAAGGAAAGGGGGAGTGGGTCTGTATACCCTCATACTGGTCCATATATCCCGCTCCCCCATACCCTACTAAGCTTCAGCGAGAAGATCCACTGACATACCCAACAGGTTTTCTGACCCCTGTGGCAAATGCTCCGGAATCTAGCTATGAACTGAACTTCCTCAACACTGAAGCCTGAATCCCTCAACGTTCCCTCGTTGCTCTTTAATCCCACAATAAAAGTTCAAGCGTTAGCTCCTCTAAAAACGAGAAGCAAGAAACGAACCTCACAATTTCTAAAGCCCAACCAAGCTTCAAAAGCCACGTCAAAAACCTGGGCATCTCCGCCTACAAAAGAGCTAAATGGTTATCCCTCAGAATGGAAATCCAAATCCTGGTAAAATTCTGAGATTGGGGGTTCTAAAGCCTAAATCCTAAACCCTAAATCCTAAATCCTAAACCTTAATCCTAAACCTTAATCCTAAACCCTAGACCCCAAACCCTAGACCCTAAACCGCCCAGAAAGGAACCCTAAATTGGACAATCCCCCATACCATTTGGAAGCTGATCGCCGAGGGACGGGGCAGGCTCGATCAAAAGCCCCCCAAGGCCATGCAGTGTGTCATTCCTTGTGGGTTTAGGGGTCTAGGGTTTAGGATTTAGGGTTTAAGGTTTAGGGCTTAGGGTTTAGGCTTTAGGGTTTAGGATTTAGGGTTTGGGGTTGAATTTCAGGCTGCGAATTGGCTTAGTGGCGTTTTGTAGGGAACAGGGGAATGTATTATACAGGGGTTATACAATATATTCAATATTCTCTACTTCTTCCCTACCCCGAACCAGTAAGTTGAAACGGAAGTTCAGGCCAAGTGGAGATCATACTAAAGTTTTTTTGATTTCTGCTCTTGATGAAGCACGCGGATTCCTGAAACCCCAATTTACTGGGTTACTGTTATGAACTTAACTGAAGTTACTATATTGGGGAAACCCTATTAAGTACTATATATATATACACACAGCACGGTAACTTAATTTAAGCTCCTTAAGCAACCCAGTTTAACAATGAACCAGCGGGGCGACTAAAACTTCGGACCAAAGATCGAGGGATTGCAGCATGAAGGGCTGAAGGTCAAGTGGTCTGTACAGGTCTGGGCAGAATCGGGATTTGAGGCGCGTTCCTCTGGTAGCCGGCTCTGCTACAGAAGCCGAACATGAGCCGTAAATCCAAAACCCCAAACCCTAACGAAGGTTCGGCAGCTTCAAGCAAAGAGGGACCGAAATGCAGGCACAGTACAGTCCCTAAACCTTTAAAGAAACCCCTAATGGACACCGAATTCTCACAAAAAACATATGTTTCCCAAGCTGAGAAAAGGAGGCAGAGAGAGATATCCACTCCAACAGAGGAGGAATGAGAATCAAATGCCCCAAAACCCCAAAAGGTTTAGGGCTTTGGGTCCTAAATCGCGACAGCCCTGAAACCCTAAGAGCCCTTACAAACTCCAAAAGCCCAAAACGCCAGAATCCCCAAGTAGCCCTTCAAGGCCCGGAAGAGGCTGAGCGCGGACGAGCGGCAAGTTACAAATCTCGAGGTTTCTGCCGCGGTAGGCCTTTTCATCTCTGGGGTTAAAATCCCATGGAAACTATAGGGTTTAGGGTATAGGTGATATATTTCAAAGGGCACAAAAGGTGGGATGAAGGAAGGTGGGGCATAGGAAATAAGCCCCAATATACTAGAGTATGTACTAAGGATCCTTTCACCCACCTACCTTCATCCGACCTTTGAGCCCCCTGAAGATATTGGGATAATGGAAAAGAAAATGGAACTGCTATACTGGCGTTGCAGGGGTTTAGGGCTATTTCTCCCGGAAACTCAAAAGTAAATCGCACGGTTTAGTGTTTCGGGCTTTAAGTAAGAGAACCCATCCAGATACCTCATTACTTGAGTTCTTGGACCCTTAGAATTTCTAAATGTGCGGCATCTGTTGATACTCATTTAGAGCAAGCCCTGGTGCCGATCTGTGAAGAGGGAAGTCGGGTGGACGGTCGACATAGCAACATCGCACTCCCTCTCCTAGTAAGGGGTTCTACCCAAGGACGTAGGGTTTTCCATCATTGCGGGGCCCGAGACTGGAACGCAATACATGGGGGTTACTTTAGGAAAACTACCAAGGAACCCCAAAAAGGGACCCCTAACTTGCAAACCCCCCATTATTCAGGAGGCACCAAACACCAAAATTAATGAACAACCTCACACAACCTCGTGAGCCCTTGAGACTTCACTAGGTGGTACTTGAAAGGCCCCAAAGACAACTTGGAAGGTCAGGGGGGCGTAGTAAATGCGTTAATAATGGGGACAATTAGGGTTACTATACGGGTTATAGGGGTTATTAAACTACTTACTACGTCCCCCTGACCCTCCAGGTAAGTAGGCGGCTGTCCTGCTGCCCCTATGTTTTGCACATTACGAAAGCGCAAGAGCACTGCATTTTACTGGGTATTCGCATTGTAGGGCTTATTTTGCAAGGCATGGAATTTCCCGAAAATACTTAACGCCACATGAGAACCTTCAGAGAGGTCGGGGTAAGCACTAATAAGACCCAGGTCCCAAGACAGGTGTACTGGCAAGAGCTTCTTTGTATCTTGGCCAGCATCGATGCTCTGGAAGATACATGCTCTAGTAACACTTGGCCAACATGGATTCTCTGGTAAATGGAGGCTGCCGTAACATGAACGGTACTCTTCTGGCCAGCATGGATTCTCTGGTACATGCATGCTCTAGCAATATGAACGTTAGTATCTTGGCCAGCATGATGCTCTGGTAAATGCATGCTCTAGCAGCATGAACGCTATCATCTTGGTCAGCATTGCAGCTGTGGTAAATGTTTGCTCTAGCAACATGAACGTTATTACCTTGGCCAGCATGGATGCTCTGGTAAATGCATGTTCTAGTAACATGAACGCTATTATCTTGGCCAACATGGATGCTCTGGTCAACGAGCGCTCTAGCAACATGTACCTTATTATCCTGGTCAGCATGCTCTAGTAACGTGAACGTTATTATCTTGGCCAGCATGGATGCTCTCGTAAATGCATGCTTAACATGAAGTCTTAAAAAACATGTGTTCTGTTCTGCTGCGCGCCAAGTACTGTAATGTACAGGTTAAACAACCTCTCTGGGGTTGAAAGGGCTCCAACTTGGCGGTTTGAACAAGACAATTTGGATTTCTTCGTCGATGATTTTTGCATTTTTGTACGTTTCGAAGACACATGGAAGACATAGAATGTGCTTAAAACCCGGGTCTTTTGCACGTCGACATGTTGATCAAAAGCACGTGGAACCTGAAAAAGTACTAAAATTAGGGATCGGGCCGGCGGGTCAGCCGCCTGGCAAAGACTACTCTTGCACAGGTTCCTTGGTAGCACTTATACAACCTACAAGAATTAGGCAGATCTCAAATTCTTCTTCATTGACTATAGAACAGTACTATTACAGGATACTATAGGGGCTATTCGGGTATAGGGAGCTTGGTACTCTGGACTTTGCCTTTGCCGATTATTTTCTTGGGCATCTGTCGGCGTTCTGTGCAAAAACTATCTCTTGGAGGCATTCAGCTCTAACTTTCCCTGCTGATGCCTGGGGGGGGGTGGAAAAATCAATGTAAGTAGTATTGCACATGCCTTCATAAGAAATGGTAGTTTCCCCAAATACGGGGACCCCAATATATATTCACCCAAATACTATAATCCTTATTATGGGGACCCCCAAGATGGTACTCCTAATTTTGGGAAACCCACAAATATTGCGGAGATCCACTCCCCATGTTTTCCTCAAGGCAGCTTCCGAAGAAGGATCTCCCCTGCATACGAAAACAAATTCTAATACTTCTTCTGTGGTCCCCCACCCAAAAAAGGACCCCTCCCCCCAATTCAGTTGAGAGACCGGAGGTTGCGGAAATGGCCAGACTTTGAGGCACATGCTGCCGACAGTGACCTGGATTTTCAAACTCTGAACAACCAGAAAACCCTGCGTCTCAGCAAGTTGGGACGTATAGGAATTAAATAGAACTTTGTGCTGAGGATCAGGAAGGCAATGAAGAGTGCGGGCTAAGGGTTTGGCGCTTAGGGTTTAGGGAGTTAAGGATCCTTGCTACTCTTGCCCTTCTTGTTTTACTGCTACTATCGCTACCATGCTGTGATAATCATTGCCATTATAGTCCCCCTTAAGTAAACAGAATATGGGGTATACGGGAATCTTATTATATTATACCCGAAGCCATATTCTATCCACTTAAGGAGGACTATATACATAGCCGGCTTTGCGGTGTGGGAACTAGAACGGTGGCAGACTCCTTCGTGCGCGCGCATCCTGTAAGAGCATCTACTTTGGAGGTTGAAGGCAATTATAACCCAACTACAAAAAGTTTAGAGTTTAGGGTTTAGATATCTATAGCCCAAATAAAAGCCCAGCTTAAGGGTTAGGATTGAGGGTCTAGGGTTTAGGGTTTATGTGGAGCTTAGTGGGTCCGCGCTTAAGAAGTGGAACTGGTCAGGACTTAGGTTCAGTGCAAAACCTAACAAAAAGACACATGTCATCGACGGGGTGACAGCATCAGGGCTGGGGGCTTCACCCGCATCCAGGTCTGACAGCATTGAGCGGTTTAGGGTTTAGGGCGCTGGGGGCAGGATTTGGGGGAAATGTGACGCTGAAAACTACACGGGGAGTATCCGAAAATCCAAAACTGCCTTACGCCCCAAGTAATGAGATGTTTACTATAGGAACTCCTAAAAGGGACGCCTAATTCTTGCAAATGATGTGTGTGTGTGTGTGTGTGGGTTTGCCGGTGCCTCTCGATGCAGCTGAGCACGTCAAAATCCCTGCGCAACCCAAAAAAAGGCCAGAGCCCCAAACCTGAAGACCTTACTTGGAGGGTCAGGGGGATTTAGTAGTAGGTTTTTAGAACGCCCATCAACCATGTAGTAACCCTAGTTATTCCCAGTACGAACCTGCTTACTAAGCCCCCCTGACCCTCCAGGTAGACCCAATCCGGGGAAGTGTTTCCAGACTCTTAACCCAGACCCCAACCTCCCGAAACCCTAAACTCTAAACTGACCCCAACCTCTCAGTGCACTTACCCTGCAGCTAGCTTGTCTTAACCTTGTAAGTTCTAGGCAAAACCCCTTTAAGATATATGGAAATGGAGCTGGTGTTCAAAGGGGTGACCGCAGCTTGAAAGTCTTCCTTTTAAGCAAGTTTTCGGGGCTTAGGGTGTAGGGACCCTAAACCCTAAACCCTGACCTGAACTAAACCTGCAAGCCCTAGACCCTAAATCTCAAAACCCTGCACGCCCTCACACCCAGATCCTCGAAGCGCGCGCCTGCTTGGCTGAAAGCTGGTGATCCGAGTGGATGGAAACGAAAGAAAGGATCTGACCTGGCCGGTTCAGGGTGGAAGCCTTGCCAAGTTTAGGGTTTAGGGTCTTAAGGTGTAGGCGTTAGGGATTAGGGTTTAGAGGGTTTGGGGCTTGGAAGGTTTAGGGTTTAGGGTACCAGGGTTTAGGGCTTGGGGCTTAGGGATCCTTATATGAGCCATAGTCTAAACTCCGTATCACCCTTCATGACCCCTACAACAAGCCACTAGATAGTCCCCTATGTACCCCTGTAAGGAATGTAGATTATGGCTCATGTATTCTTCGCACAGTTGTGTCGGTCTCTGTGAAACATGCCAAATGCTTTCCCGCAGTGTCGCACAATCGTCCATCCCATTCTGGGGAACAAGCTGACTCCATACAAGGGTTTCCAAAAAAGGGTTCTGTTTTGTAGGGCCCTTGAATATATACATAGGGTTCTGTAGGATATCTAGGGTTTAGGGTTTAGGGACTGAAGTAAACCGAAACTTGGGGATACCCTTTTTGGGGTTGAGGATTATGGTATTGGGGAGTCTATATCGAGGTCTCCCTTCTTTAGGGAAACTACCATACCGCTTGACCCCTCAACATGGAAGCCTACACGCCAAAATCTTACCCAAAATCTGTCAATTTGGGGAAGACACGCACGACATCTTAAAGATAGGCTAAAAGCATCATCTCATCCTGAGATTGCACCAGTTTGAAAAGGCCTTGATCAGCTGATACCGACAGCCAGAACATCAATAGTCAAGAAACGTTTGAACAGTCACAGATACACCCTAGACATTAAACTCTTATCTGTATGTGCTTGTATGATAGCAGTTACGAAACTACTAAGAATGCACATGGCAAGGGAAAGCAATCAGACCTGTGAATGGGAATCGTGGCCAGGGATAGCAAGAAGGCCTGGGTGTTGCCCCCACCCACTAACAGCCTTCAATGGGGTTCATGCGGGAGGGGCGCTGTATAACTGTAGCATAATGTTATCTAAGTGTCTAACTGTTGCCTTGTGGAGTCAGCACCCAAAAGAATAATGAGAAGCATCCTAATGCAGGGAAACGGCAAAAGATGCAGAACCCACCATGCATGAGGAAAGCCATGTTATACCTACCTGCTGAATTCTTAACCCTAGAGCCCCAAATCCTCAGCCATGAGCTCTGACTGAAATCCAAATCCTACGTCCGAAGCCATAAACTTCACCCTGATGCCTCCTTTTACCCTAAACCCAGAACCTGCACCCTAAAATCCCCAATCCTAAACCTTAAACCCCCAAAAGCGCTAAAAGGCCTCCAGACCTAAACCCCACCAAAAAAACCTAACACCCAAACCCCAAACCCTAAACCCTAAACCCTAAACCCCAAACCCAGATCTTTCACGGCCTGCACTGAGTTCGTCCGTTTTGGACGAGTCGGAAGCCACGTCACCGAGGTCGATAGAGCGCACGGGGAGGTCTGCCGATGGGCTTACGGTTTAGGGTTTAGGGTTTAGGGTTTAGCAGGGAAGAAGAGAATATATGGAATGTGTGGTTATATAGGGGTTCTATAGGAGTAACGGAAAAGAAGATAGAAACTACTACATTATAGTCAGGTATATATAGAGAGGGGGTTATAGTAGGAAAAGAGGCAATATAATGTCTAGGGATTGCTTTCCCTTATTCCCTACTAACCCCAGTAGGCTTCGGTTTAAAGTGCGCAGGGTTCGGGGTTTGAGGGTTGATGGTTTAGGTTTTAGGGTTTCGGTTGGCGGTTTGGCATTGAGCGTTTAGGGTCTGAAGATGGGTGTCATGGCTTTGGGTGTGGGCCGCGCAGGGCTTATGACAATTAGGCGTCAGGGCTTGTGTCTTCGGTTGAGGTTTTAGGAATTTCGGTCTTCAGGGCTTAGGGTTTGGGCTGCAGGGTTTAGGGGTTGGGGCCTTGCTGCTCAGGTATTCGCGTCCTGGGTTTTGGAGAACTAAGCCCTAAACCCTGAACCCTAAATGTTGAGGCTTGTGGCTGGGGGAGTTGAGGTCGGAGCTGTGCTTGCTTAGAAAGGCGAAACTTGCTGCAGAGCTGGTCTCCAACAAGACAAGGTTGAGCTTCTTAGATTTCGCATCACTTCAATGCTACCCAGGAAGAATACTCTTCAAAAAACAACCTCGAATGTGAATAGCTCAGCTCCCAATGAGTGCAAGAACTACGACTTCACTGATCAAGAACAAAAACTACGTCCGTAAAATGGCCGTCTGATCTCTAGCACGCCTGCTTGCACCCTTTCACCTAGGCCCTGAACTCCAAACCCCAAGCAATCAATTTCAAAACCTACCTTCCGCCAGGCTAGCATGAAGTCCTATGTAGACCTTAGGAGGAGCCCCACCCTATAATAGTGGTATAATCATTGGAATATAAGAAGACCCTAATTGATACAATCACGATTATCCCGTATAGTCACGATTACTGGGTGGGATGTCCACCTACTGTAGACCGCTTTGCAAGGGACAGTACCGTGGTCTATGCAGGGCCCCTTTTCAATGTTAGGTTGCAAGAGGGTTTAGGCTTTAGGGTTAGGGTTTAGCGTTTAATGTTAGGTTGCAAGAGGGCTGACACCAACACCCCAGGAACCCCCCACCGACGCAACCCCACCTTTTACTGCTGCCGGGGCATAGTGCAGAAGCACCTGCAGACTTACTTTCTTGTGTGGGCTGTGGAGGGTGTAGGATTTAGGGTAAGACAAACCGGTCTGGGTTTCGCGGAAGCACAAGTCCCTTTCTTTGGGACCTATGAGGCAGGGCTAGATGATGCATTCTGGCGTGTATCACTGGCAACTTGTTTTGGAAATGCCCAGACACAAACACGAAAAATATCAAGGCCGATTGTTTAGATTCACGCGAACGTCCACAGTAATTTGACCAGGGCTGCTACTGCTACCGCTGCCAGTACTCTTGGTGCTGCTACTGCTACTGCTGCTGCTACTGCTACTGCTCCTCGTCCTCCCCCTCCCCCTCCCCCTCCCCCTCCTTTTCATTGTCAAAACGATTATTGCTCTTGCTGCTTTCATTTATTGTCATCTTTGATTTTTTGAACAGAAACATTGAGATCATGGTACCCTTGTTGTACACGAATCTTGGGTTCAGGGCTTTGGTGAGAGGAATCCTTGCTTTAGGGATGCCGGCGAATCATTGTTCACCACGTGACCTAGGGTCTGCGGATGCCTGGGCTTCAGGATTTAGGGCGCAGCGCCCAGGATTCAGGATTAGGATTTGAAGGCAAGGATCTTGCCTCATCTTACAAGAGCTTTGTTTTCATCTAATGTCTTTCAGCCCTTGGCTTGGAAGCGCATCCGTGTCTGGAGCCACCCCTATCTAAAGCTCCATGCACTAAGCCTTTCCGGAGCAAAACAGCTTTCCTTGCAGAGGCAAGCCCACAAAGCAATGGCCCTAGGGTAGGGTTTAGAGTTTACTCTAAACCCTAAGCCCTAAACTTTAGGGTTTAGGCAGGGACGGCCGGGCACTTCTTGCCCTTGAGTCTTTATCATCAACCCTTAGCCACCTCGGCTCCCACACTTTGACAGAGAACCTTCAATCCATAAAACAACCCTGGCAGCCTGGAAGTTCTCAAAAAGCATGGGTTTCGGGTTTAGGGCAAGTATTGAGGCTATAAGGAGGTAAGGGGATTAAGAAAGTCCCAAGTCAACGCCCAGCGGCCATGTTGTGGTGCGGATGCATGAAGAGGCCTTAGCTGGGCGCTGGGATGAATAGAACGCAGGCCCTCTAACTCAAAGAATACTTGGCGCCCAAACCTTTCTCCAAACTATCCTAAACCCTATACACCAGGAAGCACAACCCCTCACATCCTTACCCAAGCTGTTACGAGAACTGCCCTCCACCAAACTAACATAGAACCCCAAAAAGTCCAGCAAAGACAGTATACTGCCCCATTCAAAAGCACTCGGTGGGGTTGCATGTTGGCCTGGGTGCGGCATTCTGTGAAGCATCTGAGACCTTCTACAGAATCACCCTCCTAAACTCTCAAGCCCTAACTATGCTAAGCTTGTGTCTAAGGGAGGGGGGTGGTGTAATCATAGGTCCTTTGTAGAGAGGTTAGGAGATGGATCCACGGACCCGCTGTTTCTTGACCGGTAAACCCGAAAACTTTCCTTTCTTTTTCCATTCCCCGACTATCCCTTAAGAACCAGTAAGTCCTAAACTCTAAACCTTCGAGTAATTGTGTGCTTTTTCAGTCTCCCTGAAGAACCAGCAAGCCCTGAACCTGAAACACTGCAGTAGCTTCCATTCCTTCATTTCTGAAGCACAGTAAACCGTAAACCAGACACGCTGTGGTAGTTTCCATTTTTTCCTTCTCCCCACTCTCCCTTAAGCATCAAGCCCTACGCCGTAGACCCTGTGGTAGTCCATACTCTTACACTCTTCCTTAGGCACCAGTCGGCTCGACACCCCACACCCTACAGTAGCTTCCAGTCTTCTTCCCACTCCCCCACAAGAAGCCTGTGGTAGCTTCCATTTTTTCATCCGCCCTCCTTTCCCTTAAGCACTAACCCTGAACCCGGTGGTGGGTTCCATTCATTTTTCCATTCTCCCACTCTCCATAAAGCACCACTAAGCCCTAAACCTCAAACTTCCATCCCCCACCCCCGGGTTTAGGCCTTAGGGTTTAGGGCCCCCCTTTAAGGGAAGAACATCAGCCCGAGGAGCAGGTAGCATTCACAGTTACCGTCTGACCAAAAGTCAGCTCCACTTCGACAAGGGGCTGAGGTACCTGTCGGCACCCAGCAGATTTAGGGGCTTTGGGATCAGGGTTGAGGGTTTAGGATTTAGGATTTAGGGTTTAGGGTTTAGGATTTAGGATTTAGGGTTTAGCATTTAGGGTTTAGGGTTTATAGGGTTTAGGGCTTAGGGTCTAGGGCTTAGGGTTTCGGAGTCAGAGGTTTAGTGTTAGGGTAGCGGGGTTCGAGGACACCGCATTTGTCAAATCCTTGCTTCATGTGCCAAGAACATATTATTATTGCTGAGGTATGACAAGACTGGGCTGCTGTTCAAGAACTTCTTTTAAACTATCACATTGAAGATCTGTAGTAAATAATGGGGTGTACCTGTTACAGTATTTTTCAAGGAAATTTCCTTAACAGCAACCTAAAAAGTCGAGCACGATTTCAAATGAGCATCGCTTTGAGTCTTCGTGCCGAACACGATCCTGCGCAACCCTAAACCCTAAACCCTAGGGGGAGCTTGTACCTGCAGAGTCAGCTGGGCTCATTGTGTAGGGGTTTCCCAAAGCTACGGGTACCATTTAGAAGGTCCGCATTATAAGGATTGTAATATATTTGGGTGTATATTGGGGTCCCCCTATTTAGGGAAACTACCATGCAAACTTTTTACCCCAAAAACCCATGGATAGTAATCCCACACGTCCTTGTTACTTTCGCTGACTACGTCTCTCTGACCTTCCTGCAAGTGGGTTGCTGCAGTTGGGTTTCCTTTGCAAGGCTTCAAAGCGTAGGGTTGTGAATATTTGCAGAACTTTGACAACAAAAATGATAGCATTCTTCGGAACCGTTTTGAGCTTGCTCTGGGATTCGGTTTTTGCTTTCCAGACCATACAAACGCCTTCAATCAGGAGTGCCGCCTCAACTATCCCCTACGCAATCCCCCCTCCCCAATTGACAACCGCCCTCACACACCCTCAAATGATAAACTCCCCCAAGTCCAAAGCGGCAATATACCCATAAGCTCATCAACTCAAACCCTGGCCTGGAAAGGATTGTTGCTAAAGGACTCATACAATCAGAAATGCTGAGGGCCATGTCATCTGTGTTCTCAACCAAATCCAGAGGAGGGTTCAGGGCTGTAGAGTTTTAGGGCTTCGGGCACGAAACCAAACCAGCAAAGTCAGAGAACGATGGCAAAAATCGCCAGGCTTACTTGGCTCGTATCCAACACTTCTTCGTGGCGTTTAAATGGACAGCACTTAACCCTTTTGGGATTCAGCCGGAAACCATAAGCCCCATATTGAAACCCTGAGCCCTAAGCCCTGAGCCCAAAACCGTCAAGATCACCTCCCATAACAAAACCCAAACCCTACGGCTTAAGATTGAGGGTGTCACCCTATGTACACGGACGACCCGGGTGGGTGGGATCCCAGCACAAATGCCAAGCCGAAGTCCTAAACCCCTAAACTCTTCCCCTGCAAACCTTCAGATCCAAGCCCCTAAAATAAGTTCAAAACAAAAACAAAACACCGCAAGCCCCCAAACCTTAAATCCCTTCACCTTGAGCTCTTAAAGCCCTAAATCCATGCACCCCGAAGCCAAGAACCCTAGACCTTGGGTCAATCCCCCACCCAGTAATGGGTACCACAAGGTACTATTGTAGGTATATTAAGGCCCTATTAACTCCATATTAAGGAGCCATTACTATAGGGGGGATTGACCTAACCTATAACCCCAAAGCCCTAAACCCTAAGCCCTCAACCCTAAACCCTAAGCA
>CAJNIZ010043288.1:0-17593 GCA_905231905.1 Symbiodinium pilosum
CATTAGGAGATATTCACACCTAACCCTCCAAACCGTAAATCCTCGGCCAAACATGAGACCATCCGGCTTGGGCCTTTCTTGTCCTTAACCCGAAACCTTACAACCCCCCTGAGATCCCAAAAGCCTAATGCCCAACCGTACTCCCCAAGCCCCACACCAAAAAAGCCCCAGACGGTGCACCTCAAACTTACATCTGGCTACAGTAGCGGGAGTGAAGGAAGGGAAGAGAAACTGGAAACTTCAAACATCATTGGAGATTGTAGAGGGGCTACTACAAGGATCCGTTCACTTATGCCTTGCTGGCACCCTAAGCCATAAGCCCTAAACCCTACACCCTAAAACCCTACAACCCTAAAACCCTACAACCCTAAAACCCTAAAACCCCCAAACCCTAAAACCCTAAACCCTAACCGCGCAAGTACATCTCCAAGCCTCCGGATCCGCTGGTGGGCCCTCCGTCTCCGGGGCGCTGCGCTTGAAGCCACGGGCGGGTGGGCCCCTGCAGTCAGTTTAGGGTTTAGGGTTGAGGGTTTAGGGTTGAGGGTTTAGGGTTGAGGGTTTAGGGTTGAGGGTTTAGGGTTTAGGATTGAGGGTTTAGGGTCGTGTGGGTGGGCCCATGCAGTCAGAGCTTGCTGAGACTGCGGCGATGCAGGGCTTAGGGTTTATGGTCTAGGCGTTGGCTGAGGGTGCAGGGATAAGGGAAAGCTTATAGAAAGTGGGGGAAGTCAGGCTGAAAGGCTTGGAGTGTGACAATTCAGGGCTCAGGGTCCCCCTTGAGTAGGTAGAATATGGCTTTGGGTATACTCTAATAACCCTAAACCCTAAACGTACTACAGGGTCTAGAGCCTTTGACGGCCTCCGGATCTTAGAGCGGACGGAGGACTTAGCCCCAAATCACATAAACCCTGGACCCTACAGGGCGCACCGAAAATCTAAGCCCCTAAACCCCACAAATTTAGGGCTTAGACTATACCTATTTGGCCCCTAAACCCCCACATATTATGTTTTAGAGTATGCCCGTTTAGCCAAAATCTCAGACGTAAGATGATTGTGGTTCCCATGTCAACCAGTGTCTGTAGATTAAGGTCTTTACCTAGGAAGTGGTTGCTTGAAGAGGGTTTAGGGTTTAGGTTGTAGGGTTTAGGATTTAGGGTTTAGGGGTCCATAGGGTTCCTAAACCCTAAACCCTAAGTTACCCTAAACCCGAAACCGTAAGTTGTTTGGTCAGAAAGGCTACCGGACGACAGTGCAAGGATGAAGGGTGTAGGGGTTCAGGTGTACCACTGCTTCTACGATTGTGCGGTTTAGGGTTTTGGGTTTTGGGCTTGGGGGCTACATTTCTCTAGTACTACTACTTCTTCTACTATGTTTATTACCGTTCTCGTATGATAACTGCTAGTATGATTGTTTTCATTCTAATGAAGTGGGACGTCAACTCTGTCCCTAGCCACCAACTCGTGTGGAATGGCCTGACAGCAGCGTCTCCATGGCTACTGCTGCTGAAGAGTCAGTTATGAGTACATAATCGCTATGCAAAGCTGAGCAACTTTCAACCATTCGGGCACACAAGACCGCCCAACAAGTGTTTAGGCTTTGGGGTTGGGTGGGGTGTAGGTTTGGGGGCTAGGTTTCTTTGGCTGGGGTGGTTTGTACCTTTCAGGTAGGCTCCCAAAAGTCTCAGGGTTTAGGGTAAAGGGTATATAGGGTTTAGGGTTTAAGGTTTTGAATTCCCAATTTAAGGCCATTTTGGTACTATCCCCTATATAAACCACCGTTTAGGGTGAGGTGACGTTAAATTGCGCTAGCAGTTTGTGCAGATCATGAGGCTTGCCCAAGCAAGGGTGGTTTACAGATGGTTTGGGGAACAACCTTTTGATTCCTGGCTGCTTGGTTACCCAGGCCCTTACTACACCAAAAACCCTACACTTACTCAAACCACCAAAATATGACGCAAAAGCTATGAACAATCATTTTAATCCTGGTTGTTTGGTCACGGTAGGCACGGCTGCCGAATCGAAGGTTGAAGCTCGACCATACAACCGAAGATACTTCAGATGTATCAACTTTAGCTGTCTTGATACATGCATCCACGCAAGAGTTCAGAAAAGAGCACGAGCATGCACGGCTAGCCTCTTTTTTAGGTTGCGGCTGCGGTCAGATTAACCCTGTTGGGGGCTTTAGGCGGGGGAAACTGGGTTGCTGTTAAGGAACTTAGTTTAAGTTACTCTATTGGGGAACCCATATTACTTCCTATATATATATACAAATTATGGTAGATTAATATAAGTTCCTTAACAGCAACCCAGGAAAACAACACCATTGAGAATCCGCTAACTGGCCTCATCTAGGAAACCGCAATGGCAAGTACGCTTCTAGCCCAACTTGTAAACCAGAGGGTCCATGTACCCAATAATCAGGTACCAGGGTTTGGGTAAAAGCAATTATATTGCAGGTTTTTGGGCCAGTATCTGATTGTTAGGTACTGGGACCCTTGGGGTAAGAAGTACTAAATCTCATGACCGTGCAGCTAGGCTTGCTGAAGCTGCGGGACCTGGTTCCCACTGACCCTAACCAGCTTGGGGAAGCTTCTTGAAAGATGTTTACTACTTGCATACACTTGGGTTTTGGGTTTAGGGTTTACACACGGATCAGGATACACAAAACACGCTAACATGCCGCAGTACACTTAAGAACTGAAACCTGAACCGTGAATCCTAGCAGGCCCTGACGACTCACAACCCTGAAGTAGGCTGTCCCAGCCTGCGCCTGTCTGGAGGAAATGCTGGCATCACATAACCATTCTTTGCTGCCTGCCAGCACACAGGTCCCTCCTTTCAGTTTCCCCAAAAAACAAGCAAATATGTTCCACATGGTTGAGGCTTTAGATCTCTGATTAAAAGATTTTAAGGTCAGGTAGCTCCAAACCTTACCCTAAGGATCCCAATACCCCAATTTAGGTAGTGTTTACAGACATTAGGGCCCAATGTAGGTATTAATTGTATACTTGAGTGGTGTTTTTGTGGTGGTTGAACCTAGTAAGATTATATTCCTTTTATAAAATCCTTCCGGCTAGGCTAGGGCGGTTTACTCATCAAATCAACTTCCAGGCGCTCTTACCCTCTTTAGGGTTTAGGGCTTAGGGTTTAGGGACCCCAAACACTAAACTCTAAACCTATAAGCCCTAAACCCGTAGGGCTACAGAAGACCCATGCCCAGACGTCTGTTAGGCTGATGTTAAGTACGTTTTCTAAATTACTATAGTAAGGAGACCACGGTATATGTGATACAGCCATAGTATGGTAATGCAATTTAAGTTCCTTAACAGCAACCCAGTCTAACACTCTAGGCCCACAACTCTGCGCAAAGACCAGAACCCTTCTGCGCAACCACCAAATTCAATGCCTGGAATGCCTTGCACCGAAGACACCTAACCCAAGGATCCAGGGAAAAGACCGAATAGGGTTTAGGGTATATGTACAACAACCACACACTTCCCCAAAGCCTAGAATGCCTGGACTAGAATTAATTCAGCCGACAATCAAGCCCTTAGTTCAGACTTAGGCCTTGGGCCTAGGGTTTAGGATTTAGGGTGCTACACTGCTGGGGGGGTCGGTAGGACTTGGCAGGTCTTGGCCATGTAAATAACTGCAAAAGCCACAGTTGTCCTGTTTTTCATCAATCTGCTTACTAGGTCCCTCGGAGACTAAAGCTGGTTGATTCAAACTAGGGCACAGTCAATCATCCTCTTTGGGAGCTGCATGGGATTGTATGAATCTGTTCATAGAGTATTCACCATACCCTTATCTTGGGTAATTTGCATGAGGCCACTTAGGGTGTTTCCTCACAAAGCTATAAGCACACACATATATATATATATGTACATATAGCTCGCTATCAAGTAGTGGTTAACCCAACACTATACACCCCAAAACGAGGTAGTAGGTCAAATTCAGTTCCCTCAGCCCAGGTAGTTGCAAAGGACCCTTGACCCTCAACCTTGCAACCTACCAACCTAAGCAGTTAATCTCCCGCGACTCTCCCTCAAGCAACATGAACGCCCCAAAAAACACTAGCAATACTACCAACCTTTGAAAGTGGATGTCATAAGCTTCGTTTCAGGGAGGGTCTCCTTATGTGCTCCTACATCTCCTTCTACTGCCCCATAAGGCAACCTAAAATTATGTCTAGATTTAGGGTTTAGGGTTCAAGTCCCAAATCCTGAACTCTGAAACCCTAAACCCTAAACCTTTTAATGGGCAGACCCCGAACATCCTGGGCCTTCTTTTGTAAGAAAGCCTCGCCAAGAAGAATGTTCAGAATTTAGGGGCCCCTTTCCAGGGGTTCTAGGTTGACATACGGGTCATATCTGGCCGACAGTATATAAAGATATAAGGCCTTTATACATAGGGCTTGGGACTTTGGGGGTTCCCATTTTGGGGGTTCCCATACGTATCATCAAGGCACAGAGTTCTTCGGGGTAGATAATAAGCGGGAACTGGCATCAACGGGTCTAGGGTTTAAAGCCCTACGCCCAAAACCCTGGAAAGACTTAGGCTTTAGGCTTTGCAGTTTTGGGATTTGGGGGTTTGGGGTGTAGAGGATTGGCATTTAGGTTTTGGAGTTCAGCGTGCAGTGCTTGAGATTCTAAGGTCTGCCCTTGGGGTTTAGCAAGGACCCCGCAAGTTCGTGAAGTAGGGTCTATGTAAATTCTAACTTTTTGGAATTTGATTTCTGTGAAGGATTGTTGGAGGGCTACTACAGGAGCCTGAATGATTACCTTTCCACGGTTTCTGGAGGTCCCGGGCCTGCTGAAGCGTGCCACGGGCCTTATGGATGTGTCAAGCAGCGCAAGTCTCTGATGGGCGAAAAGCAGCGCCAACTGTACAAATGTGGAATGATGCCCTAAAGCGACCCTGTACATGAAAAGAAGGTCCTCCCCCGGGAGTCCGGCACGGTCTCAGGGGGGAGGTGTCTGCATGTCCGGGGCGAAGTCAGTGTGGTATGTGAAGCAGATGCTCCAGAGGAGGCATATGCTTCACACAGCACACCGGCCTCTGCCCCCTCGGAGTTTCCTTGCGAGTCTGTCGCGTTCATTGTTTGAGTAACTCTTATACTCTCTTTCCAGAACTGGGTCCACCTGAGGAGGTGCCTGCGAGGACTGCTGTACGTAGTGAATGAGAGGCAAGATACTGTCTTCTGCAAGGACCTTGCGAAGCAACACCACTGTGGCTGCAGGATTCCTCCACCTCGGTCGCTGTTGCAAACCTGACCTACATGCTGCAGACCCAAGGGTTTTGAGGCAAAAGACTTTTGTGCGTTTTTTCGGCAAGAGTGTTGCTTGGCAAAACCTAGAAAGTGGCCTGCTAGCTTCCAAAAAAGCTTGCACCCAGGCCCGGATGGTCGTTGGTGCGTGCAAAGGGGACTCCAAAACCTTAACGTAACCATCACCTAGCGCATTCCTTATGGGTGGAAGACAAGCGGTAGTGACCACAAAATCAACCAAAATCTCAACCCCGGCAACCCCTGGACTCGAAGCGCTGGGCGGCTGCCATTCAAGACCAGACAGATAGTCCCACACAGGAATCGTGAAGAAAGGGTGCCAGTTGGAGGCCAAAACCCACTTTTTATCAAATGGGGGCAACTGGAACTTTTCACCACTGGTGGGTGTGAGCGCAAACCATCCAGTGTTGGAGGTGGAAGGCTGGGGGTCTGCATTTGTATCGCAATGTGGCTCCAAGGGTCCAGATTCTAGGCGCTGTTTAAGCCGCCATTCTTCATTTGATAAATCAAGAAGGAAACGGTGAAAAAGGTGTAGTGCGGCCCGGTCGCATTGTTCTTCTTCGGCGATTTCATTCATGAAATCTAGCAAGAATTGATGGTCCTTTTGCAGGGCGGCTTTTGCGGAGATATCCGCAAAAGAGTTTCCTGCATACTCCCAAAGTGCAAGGCCGGTAAGGGACGAGGGGTCCTGGTGTGCCTTTATCTTACGTACCCTCAGCTTATGTGGGAAAGACTGTGCCAATTGGTTACTGATGTCAGGATACAGGCAAGGGGCGTCCTGAAGAACTCTGGTGTGTTCTGTGAGGGCACAGCTGCTGTCGGTCAGGACTTCTGCTGATTCCTGAGGGCAAGCACCGACGAATTGCGCAGCGATGGCCAGCGCGCAGGTCTCGGCTCGGTTGATGCTCTGCTCGCCAGGTATGCCCCCCTGGGCAATGATGATAAAGTTGGAAGGAGGGATCCCTAGCAGGCGCCACCTGTGGAGGTGCGTGGGGATTTCAGCGTCAGACTGAGAAGTATCAAGAATGACTGCCCATGAAGCGAGCTTTCCCCAGATCGACTGGGGATTCATACAGGAACCGTCTGTGAAAATCCTCAGTCGTGGCAGAGACGCTGCAACATCGAGGGCCACTGGGTTATGAAATGATGGCATGGGCCGCCTGCTCAAGACCAAACGGGGGACCTCAACATGCCTGGGGACGACTGCAAAAGGGCCATGGATCCAATGCTGGTGAGTTCCGACTGCAAAGGAAACATAAGGAGCCCAGCGGTCTCTCACATGCTGAGTACTGGGGCAGCTCAGGATTCTATGCTCCTTTGTGTCGAGTTGTCCACAAAGTTGGCATTTATCCGTTGTCTGTGGTTCCCATAGGCTTTTTGTGGCTCCAGACTGGAAGCCCCCTGAGATGTGGCGGGCTATCACCATTGCTTCAGGTGGTGAGAGCTGTTGCAGCAGTTTGCCGGTGAGGGAAGGGTTTGGGAGGAGGCCCTCATGAAGGCTGTTTCGGTGACTGGAGCCCTCAGCCACACAGTGCGCCCATGCAGCTTGGAGCAAACGTCTCAGCTGGTGCCGATTGCAAGTAAACAAGTCGAGGGACACCAGATCAGGGGCTGTAAGGATGCCGTAAACTCAAACGGAGAGCCCCTGCCAGGCCAAACGCTGAGCGCGAACGGCCTTTATCAATGTCCTCAAGGACCCCCAATCCGGTCGTGGTGTCGTGCCACAGTGCCCGTCTCAACTGTTGCAATTGTTGCTCTATAAGGTACAGTTGTGGGTCCTGTACCCTGTCTGTAACTGCCCCTAGAGCAAGGAGAGGCGACATGGTATGCTGCAGAAGAGCGAAGACTAGCTATTTCGGCACACGAGTGGCAGTGTCCCTCTGCACCCCAAAAGGTGGCGGGCCATACACTGGACTGTATCAGAGTAGCCCGCTCCAACAGTTGTCGAGGCTGGTTAGCAAGGCGACGCAGTCGTTCGTGTCCCTCCTGCAGGCGGCCATTCCGTGTGCTGACATCAACTGTGCGACTGAATTGAAAGGGGGTGCCCAACTCAGGGCGAGCTGCAGTGACTGAAATTGGCAGATCCGTTGGGAAAAGGTGTTGACCCATTCCCTGCAACCAAGAACGACCTTTTTTGGTCGTTGACCATGTGTATGTTTTCTTCCAGTCCACCTTGAGCTCAAGATGGGCAAGGAACTCAAGTATTACAGGTGTAGCAGACTGCAGCTCAGCAGGGGTCCGTGCCTGCAAGGACCAATTGTCGACATATGTCTTGAAATCCACCTGGTCCATCATTAGCAGATGCGCAGCACAGAAACAAAGGGCAGCCATGGCGACCACTGAAAGTGGGTCGCCCTCAGGCACGCCTGTGGTTGCTTGCGTGGGAGGACCCAAGGAGTTGATCGAGATCGGATACTTACGAATATTTTCCAGGGCGTTTCCCCAACACTCAACAAGTGGAGGAGGCACACCGAGCTTCTTCAACATGACAAAAGTGGGATGCCAGGGGATGCAGTTGAAGCACTTAACAAGGTCGAGGGAGAGGCCGTATAGGTCCCTCCCCTCGAGAAGGGCACGTTCAATAACGTGTTGCTGCTGGTAGCTCAGGTCTCTAGCAGACCTTCCCGGCATACTGCCCATGATGGAGCGTGGGAAGGTATTACCCCAATGGCGGAGAATCTGTCGTGCAGCAATGGAGCTCCAGACTCCTTAGATGGTACTGAATACCGTGATCGGCCGCGACTGGCTGATGTTCTCCGGCGCAGCAACTTTGGCAAGAACAGAAATGCTGGCAACGAGCAGGTGAGGGGGTATGCCCATGCCCAGAGACTTGGAGAAGAGGCAAGAAAGGAGTTCAATTGCCGCATCCGGCAGGAGCTTCAGCTCCGCTGGTCGCCAGCCACAAATGCCAGTGGCCCTCCTATCAGCCATAAGTTGAATGGCTTTCTTCCAACTGGACCATTTCAAGAGAAGGCAGGTCCTCCAGGGACTGCAGCGCTTTATCCCAAATGTGGGGGGCAACTCCTGGCGCAGGATCGCGGTTCCACATTGGAGACCAGTATGAAGCGAACTCCTGGGCAAGCTCACCAGGTATGCATGCAGTATGGTCTTGTTGTAATGGACCCGTGGTAGGCAGGTCAGACCCCTGTAACAGTACCATGTCATGGTCAACTTCGAGGACGTAACACACCTGGTCACCCAGCAGGCAGGCAGGGGTGCGCACGTAGAAATCTGTTGGGGCATTCAGGCGGTACCAGCTCTGCTCGGGTCCCTGAGATTCCGTCCACGTTGCGAGGGCGGAGCGGGATAGTGGAACTTCAAGGAAAGGGGGGTGACTGGGCCCGCGGACAGCTGCATAGCCCTGTCGGGCAGCCCCAAGTGTGGAGTCAAGTTGAACAGCAAGCTTGAATCGATCCCGTCTGAGGGCGCACTCTTGGGAGACTAGGGCATTGCAGTCAAACCTTAGGAATGCAAGCAGGTCCTCGAGGTATGATTCAGAAGGAAGCGATTGCGGAAAATGCACGTTTTATGGCGGACCACTCCTGACGGAGTTGATGGAACTGGGCCGTGGGTCTCCCGGCAATGCGTCTGGATCTGCATGTCCTCAGCAAAGACTCCACACGTCTGACCTGCCGAACTTTCATTCTAGCAAGAACTGTCGTGGCGTCGAGTCCGGCTCAAAATCACCTGCCCGAGATGGCCGGGAACACTGCACAACCGGGCGGAGAATCGGTTTACGGGGCTTGCACCTTCCCCTGGCACGTTTGGGGAGTCCTGGGAGCGGATTCTTGACTGGGTCTGCAAGATGCTGTTTCTGCAAGGTAGTGTGGACCGCATCCTCGACACCCGAGGCCCAGTCCTGAAAGGCCTGTGCCAGAGGTTCAAGACTGTGACAGTTTTCAATCTGACGCTTCAAGAAGGGAACCATTGGGCGAAAGGAATCGCTCAGAATTTTTGGATCCGGCTCATGCTGAGACCAAGAATGTGGCAGGCTCCAACGCAGGGTGCACGGTATGGCATGGGGGAGGTTGAGCCGCACACATAATGGATCATGTGCGTCGAAGAGCTTGTCCCGATGCAGGACCCACGCACAGTCAAAGTAAGGCAAAAGCACAGGGTCAAGCAGGAGTGTGTCATTTCGCGTGCTGCCTTTGCAAGTGGGTGGGAGCAGCTCCTGGTGCATCATTTGGTGAAGGTGGAAGATTTCCTTAAAGCCGCGGGCGAGTAAGGAATGGCCAGCAGGCAACGATTCAACAGGTTGATTGAGGTCGCCCGCAATGATGGTGGGTATCCGAGTTGTGGTAACTCTTTCATAGGCTGCATGGAGAAGGGCCTGGTTGGCCTCCCTGGAGCCCGTTTGGCATGAGGGTCGGCCATACAGGGTGATGAAGCGTACTGTGACCGGGCCCAGCTTAACATATGCTTCATGATAACGGCATGATGCCAGGAGCTCAGGTGGAGGCAGTGGCCTAGGGGAAAATGCAGGAAGCGACGTGGCAAGCGCCACACCCGCAGCAAGGCCTCTCAGGCTCTCTGGCAATGTGAGGAGACGGCATCACCCCAGAAGCACTTGTAGCCGTGCCTGCGGAGTGCAGTGGACAATAGCTGTTGTGTTCTAGCAACTGCAGCGGTCTCAGACATCATGATGATGTCAGCATGCAACGCAAGGAGCTCTTGAGTCTTGTGCAGAACCGACGTAGGGTTGATGACAGCAATTACGGCTGAGCTTTTGTGCAGAGATGCATCTTTGCCTTCGGAACCATGTGAAGATGGCCGGTGGAAGTAAGTGGAGAGAAGCTGCTGGCCAGGTCCGGGATTTGAGGCTTCACCTACGCGCACTCCGTCAAGAGGGCAGGGCGGCTGTAACCGGACACTCAAAAGAAGGCGAGGTTGGTGCCAGTGTATGGACAAGATCATGCAGGGCACCCTGAATGATTACCAAGAAAATTTGAGATCCATTTGAGGTACCACATACTAAAAATCATACAAGGAATTTGGGACCATCATAGAGGTAATCATTTAGGCCCCTATATTAGCAGCGTTCTGGGGCTAAGGGCCGAAGGTCTAAATATTGAGAGCTGTCCGGGGTAGCTTATGTGTACGGTAGGGTAAACTTCTACAAGGACTGTGATGAACAAATGAAGATCCTTGGATCAGCAAGTTAAAGTTGCTATTGCGCTAAGAAAGGTACTAAGCACCACATTTCTTCAAAGGGCAGGTATGTCTCCGAGTTACCAGCTGATGACCTCTTGCATGATTGGGTCCTTGAGGGGTCTAGGCGCAGTGTGCCATGCTTCCAACTCATCATTCGGGCGCATAAATCTGACATCCGGAGTGGATTTCAAGTTCACGGCGTAGGGTTCAGGGTTAGGGTTTAGGCTTTTGTCTTGGTGGCTTCTCTGTGCAGGCAGGTATTTCATGCAGCACGGGAGTTGTCTATAAAACTATACTGGCAATGAGAAACTATAGGACATCATCTGATCGCAAATGATGTTTTCCCTACCAAGTTTCAAGCTGGAGTAAATCCGGAGAGATTCACGGTGGCTGGGGGCTTCAACTGACCAGGCAGGCCACCATTCAACCTAAACTTCGTTGACGTACTATTCCCGACCCTGCGACGTTCTAAGGCGTCTTTACCTGAACCTCAAAAGTAGGTAAACTAATGGCACAAGGACACTAGAAACCCTAAACAACAAGCCCTAAGCCCTAAATCCTACCAGTTGTTTACATACGTTAGGGGACCAGGGTTGGGATTCTCGTGCATGGTGTCCTCGTCGAATCTAACCAAAGGGCTGCTATCCCTAAGGCTCCCAGCTAATTGCCTGAATAGTAGATTACTGGGCTACGTAGCTGTAGGATATATAGAACCTAGAACCCATTGTTTAAGTCACTGGAGCCCTTGAGTATGGTATTAGCGCTTAGTAAGGCTTGTTAGGCCTTGTTACTGTGGGGGTGGGCCGCATGTTGGTATTGGGGGAGCCCGTGGTAGTCGTCTGATGTACATGCCCGATCCCAAACAACCATGGACCCCCAACTCTGAATTCCACCCAACTCTCAATTAGGGTTAGGGTTTAAACCCTAAACCGTTTAGGGTTCTCAAAAACATGTGGCACCACGCATGCCTTGCCCTAAAACCCTGAATCCTATTCTCTGAACCTTAACCTGACTGGCTTGTACAAGGGAATAAGGGAATATAGTCCCCATATAACCACCATATAACACATTCTCATATTCCCTACTAGCCCTCAGGATATAGCGCCAGGTCCGTAACCCCAAGTTCTAAGCCCGGTACCCTGAATGCCTAGCACTAGCTCCTAAACCAAGCTAAACTTCCTCCCTGTTCCCATGGGAAAAACCGAGGACTTTTACCGTTCTGTAAAGAAGCCCATGCCCCACGAAGGGTTTGGGGTTCGGCTTCTTATTGTAGATGACTACAGACAGAAGGGTTTCAACAGCCTACTCTGTTGGTGACCCTGAAGCCAGACCTTCGAACCTAAATCCTTTACCCCAAAGCTCCAAACGCAAGTCCACACAACATCCTTACTCAAACCCTCAGGCTCTAAGTACTCGATGTTCATACACTCCCTCAAAACCTATACTACAACTATCGGTACCAAACTTTCAAGCACTCATTTTTGGGCACATAGACTTTTCGGGAAAATATATCAAACTGCAAGGCTCCCAATCCCAGACCCTTGTATTTCTAATCCCTTCATACTAATATTAAGCGACCCCCCCGCCTCCCCACCCCTAATGTTGAGTTTGTTCCCAACTTACAAGGTCCTTATGCGGGAATATTTAAGCTTTGGGGTGGGGGCTGTTCTGTATAGTTCCCTAAGGCTCCCAGCTACCAAAATAATAGGTTGCTGGGCTATGTAGCTGCGGGGTATATAGAACCTAGAACCCGAGATTTACGTACGTGGAGCCTTGGGGGATTTATTTATGTGTGAAAGGATTGCTCGATACTCGAAATTCTTCTAGCTCGGCCTCGAGGTCGTTCTTTGCTTCCTTCACGGAGTCTCCCAACAAAGGCTCCGAGCGGGCTTGCGAGACACCCCACCTCCGGGTGGGGTTTATGGTGTAGGATTAGGGATTAGGTTTTAGGGTTTAGGGGTCATGAAATCCGGGGTATGGCCCCGACGCCAGGCGAGGTTTGGGGATCAGGGTTGTTGGGGGACCAGGGTTACCAGCCGCAGAGGCTCCAAGCACCCAATGATTAGGGTTTTGGGTAATACTAATTATAATATAGGTTTGATTATTAGGTACTAGGACCCTTCGGGAGCAGGGCTTCGGAGGGTTTTTTTGGTCGTTGGGGTCTAGACTGACGGGCTTCCGCTAGGGGGGTAGCAGAAGTAGGGCTGCAAATCCCATAATCCTATACACTGGCCAGGTTATATGGGTTCACCCAATTATAAGACCTTGCTATAAGACCAGTTGTAGACAGCTACTTAATCCCATGAACCTGAAAGTTCAAGAGGCTCTTTAGGTCAGATTTAGGGGGTTGAGGGATTAATTTTGTGTAGAGTGTAGGGAGTATTTCTGTTTAGGGTCTAGGGTTTAGGCATTATTGTTGTTTAGTGTCTAGGGCTTAGGGTTTATAGGAATTAGGTTCCTCACTGAACCTGTTTGCGCGGCCTGAACAGCTCTTCCATCGTAGCTGACGAAAGTGCGGTGAGCCTTAGCATACCTGTAACCCACATCATCCTTGTGATAAAAAGAGTGACCCTTCGAGCTAAGGTACTCACCACATCCCCAAAGATTTCCTAACAAACTATTTATAACTGGGCTTATAACCCTAAATGCAGGGGTGGTGCCCCACGACAAGCCGTAAAGCCAACTGGAAGGATTTTGCATTTTTTTGTTTTATAGCCAAATTAAATGCATCTCCCAACCCGACCCATGAGCCCTAAACCCTAAACCCTTAGTCGGACAGCGCGGTACTGAGGAAAGGATTAAGGTTTAGGGTTTAGGCCTGGACCTATAACATTAACCCCAAATTGATAGCACTACTCGCTATTATCATAGGAATTTCGGAGGTCTAGGTGGGGCTGGGGTTAAGGGGCGTACAGGCTTCCGGGCTTTAGGGCCTAGGCCAGAACAGGCTAACGTAGACCCATGCTTAACACACCCCCTTCCTTTTAAGGGCTTTAATATTAGGATCCCTAGCATAATTGCTATTCAGGGGAGGGGTTATGAATCCCTATTATAATCCCTACTAGGGCCCTAAACCCTAAACCCTATATTCCCTATTAGGGGCCCATACTGGCAGACCACACGGCCCACTCTGGGATGCTACTTCGCGGGGTTATAATACCTGCAGTGGGTCCCAGTGTCTATAACTAGTACCTACATTGGGCTGTTTGGAGCCCTAGCGTTTTTCTGCCCATAATTGGACGGCTGAGTACCGAAAGTATGAAGCTCTAGGACGGGCTTCTGACGGGTATTCAAAGCCTACCCGAAGGGTCCAAGTACCTAATATTCATATATTACCCAAAACCTAGACTAAAATTACTGTTACCCAAAACCCAAGTACCTAATACTTGGGTACATGGACCCTCTGGGCTACACCCTAAATCGCAATACAAGGGCATGTAGGTGTGAGGTGAAGGTCAGTAGGACTTGGACTTTGGTAAATGAAAGGATACCTGGATTATGGAGATCCTCGGCCCCTGAAGGCATGTCAAGAAACATGGCTGCCGTCTCTAGTTTACCCAGAGGGTCCATGTACCCAAGTATTAGGTACTTGGGTTTTGGGTAATAGTAACTATAGTATAGGTTTTGGGTAAGTAAACTGAATATTAGGTACTTGGACCCTTCGGGTTAGAATGATGGCCCGGCCGTTTGTGGCTTCACCAACTTTGCGAAATCCACTTGGTAAGTAAGTCACACCAACACCCCCAGCGCTCCTTACATCAATTGTTTTTGAGAGATCGTACGGGTTTAGCTATAAGTGCGAGGGTATGACGGGATTGAGACAGCATTGGCTGCCCCAACTGCTAACACGTCGTGACGAAGCCTGGCAAACAATCAACAAGAAACCTATGCACACTCAAACAAGCCAGTTCAACAAACAAGGCACTACATCATAGTTTCCGTGAATAGGGGAACCCCAATAAAGACCTCAATGTATCATGATCCGTGTTGTAGGGACCCCCAAACTTCTGGAAGCCATATACAGCACCCCAAAACCGTACCCGCCACGCCCTAACCCTGAGGGTCCAAGGATCCAAATTAATACTATAGTATTTGGGCTAGAAAAACCCAAAGATTTAGATCCTTGGACCCTTAAACCCTAAACCCTTAAACCCTAAACCCTAAACCCAAAACCTTGAATTCCAACCTCTTAGCCCTGGCAGCGAGCTTGGACGATTCATCATCCTACCGCAGTCGAAGGGGACTTGCAAACCCCGCGGCTCCACATCTTTAGGGTTTAGGGTTTAGGGTTGAGGGTTAAGGACTTCATTGTCTAAACTCCTTAAAGGGGGTTATATAGGGGATTATATATGGGACTACTATAGGGCTTGTTAAGGGGGATACTAGGAGTTTAGACTATAGCTCTAATATGGTCCCTAATAGTGGGTGCTTAGGCCCTAATAGAGGGTAGGAGGAGGGTCTAGGTAGGTACTACCTACATTGGGTTAATTGGACGGGCGCCCATGACAAGCAAGTTAGCGATGGCATGCGGGGCTTTGCCAAGTGACAATCTTTCCATTGAAGCCATGCTGGTTCACGGGCGAATGAGACTACTCCAGCAGCCTGGTGGTAGGGTTGATCTGGGTTTGCGGTTTGGGGCCTGGGGCTGGAACTCAATTTCAATGTTAACAAGCCCTTCAGCCTGACTCCTGATATTGGTGCTATACTTTTGCTGGGTCCATGAGGGCTTCGAAGCCGGCAATCAGCTTTTTCTGTGGTGAAGCTGAGGGAAGTACTCCCTGAAAAGGCCACGTCAAGAATGCATTACAAACCCTGAACCTTGAACGCTAATTCCTGAACCACATCTCAAACAAAAGGGTCCGCATAGATATCACGTTTGGAGTTTGTCACTTTCGAAGCCTGCCAATTCGCCAGGGGCGACATGTGCTTGGTCTGGGGTTTAGGGCTTCGGGAGCCTCCATTTCTGTAGGTTTTGGAGACGTAGAGTTCAGAACACTTGGCTTACAATCGCCTGCAAAGCCACATTTGGCAGCATATCAAAAACTGCTTAGGCTGACTTCGCTGTCGTGCAAAGATAAAAAGCAAGAACTGGAACATCCAGGCAGCTTGAAGCACAACTTGCTTTGCCTCCCTTTTGAATACCTGGGCATCCCAAATGTAAGCCCAAAGGGTTCAAATATTCAAAATTGGGTACTTTGGATTTCGGGGATAAGAGCTGTAGAGGATTTGGGGATGTATGTGAAGCAAAAACAGTGTACCTTTAAGATTAAGTCACCTTAAACCCTAAAATTGCAAACCTTGAATACTTGCTTGTTGCTGGCTCATGCCAGGAACCATGTCCTGGACAGGCGTTGCCGGCAGTCCCCAACGTTTGGCCCGTGCTGCCATCTTGTCCTCAATCTTGTTAATACAGGAGTGAGGGTTTAGGGTTCAAAGGATTTTGGTAGCCCAACCCACAAAAAGGGCCCTTGTGACTATCATCTTTTTAGAGGCGCTTTATTGTAGGGGTTAGGTGAACCAAAATTAAGTTATGTTTTCGCATACAAATTAAATGCCATCCTCAACCTTAAACCCTAAACCCTCAACCACGTGGCTAACCCAAATCCTAGAGTTTTGCATTTGCGTCAATGTGACCACGCCAAGAAACAGTAATAAAACATGTATACTAACACGCTCCAGAAAGGGCCGAAAGAACATGGAATCCACAATGTTATTGGGGAACGTCGGGCCAACTATAGGGATCCTTTCCTCCATTCCCCAATTGCGGGGAAGGCTCCCATTGATCTCGGAGAGCTTGATGAGTGTTTGATGGAAACAAAAGGAGGGAAGTTATGATGTAATTGAGATGTCAACTATGCACCAAATACCACATAAAACAAACAAATAGCCGCTATACGCCCCCTATATGCCCGACATACTCATACATATTCTCCCTTTGCGGGTAGCCCGTCTGCAGATGGCCTCAATCACTGTCAGTGAAGCTATGCACTGGGCAGTGCATCTATTGGCTCTCACGTATGGTTGGGCCATAAATGAAAGATCCCACCAACCAACAGTCGCCGTGTTGAGAGCTGCCCATGAGGGCAGCGTCACAAGCTTAGGTTTTTCACAAGGTCATAACCTCCGAGGATAAGATTACTATGCAAACAAATGCGATCCTCTAAGAAAAGCTACTTTACACATAACTTGAACTGTTGGGCAACGTCAAGCCTTCAAATTCTGCGACAAAAGTCCAAGAGCACCTTGCCCAAACCCAAGCCTGCAAAACCTTTGAATGACTTTGTGCAGATTTTCAGGGTTCAGGATTTCCAAGCATTACTCTTGGAACCCAACTTTACTTGCTATAAACCGATGATGGCCATAATAAGGAATTTCACAGTGCAAGAGCAGCCTGAAAGCCCTCAAGCCTGCAACTTGCTGGTCGCTAGTAAGGCAGGAAGGAATGTAAAATAACATGGAACCTGGTACTTAGGCTGCTCGGTTTAGGGCGTAGGAAATGAAGGAAATGGAGGCTAGCATCTTATCAGGGAGGGATCCACTCCTCCATTCCCTACTCAGGACCAAGCAAGCCCCCAAGACCTGTGCAGCGTAACCTGGATCAGTACGCTGAAGAATCAAAAGTACATGAGGTACAAAACCAATTTTGCAACGTCCCAATCACTACTCTTTGCGAAGCCCGGAGGGAAACAACTTTCAGCTTGGATCGGGCCCTAAACCCCAATTGGCACAACCCTTAGTTTGTAAAACGTGACATCACAGGTCCCGATTGAGACTTCTCCGAATGAGAAGTAGTTGTATCTTGGTATGCGAGAGGGATCCTTCAATGAAAACATTCTCCCTGCACCATCAACACCTTAACCCCCCCAACACCCCAAGACCCCAAGCTTGTTCCAGCTGTGGGTCTTCGATCTCTGATTTGGACTCCGCAGTTTTGGATTCAGGCGCTGTAAGGCCCCATCGCCTCTGCTATTCAGCTCCGGAAGCTGGGGCCCAGAGTAGGATATCTTGCCTAAGGGTCCAAGGATCTAAATAATGGGGTTTTAGGGCCCAGGTACTATAATATCCGCCGACCTTGGGGGGCGTGTTGGATGGTTGCCGAAGGCGGAGAGGGTGAAAACCCTCTTCCTTTCTCCCTTACAGCCCCAAAACGCGTGGGGGG
>CAJNIZ010043288.1:17693-34396 GCA_905231905.1 Symbiodinium pilosum
TACGTATTTCTTTGCCATTCTTATGTCCATTACCCCTAAGGGTCCAAGGACCCAAATAATAAGGCTGTACAAATACCATAATATTAATGGTATTTGGGCCCTAAAACCCTACTATTTGGGTCCTTGGCCCCTTAGGGTTGGTTTTGAGGTTTAGGATTTAGGACTTAAGGTTTGTGCTTTAGGGGAGAGAATATAGGGGTTGGGGTGGGTTTAGGGCTGAAGGGTTTGCAGGGTTTCTTTACATTATGTATATGTATATGTGTATACAAATACAATATGTGTATACATACGTATATATGCCAAGGATCCCATACTAATAATTTAGCCTTAGCAGAACAAACGCCCTTGCATTGCATGTCTGTGTTTCCTTCGTGCCGGGGTGTGTGCGCGATCTACTTGCACTTCATCTGCTTTGGTAAGCGGGTGAAATTTGGGCCCTCAGTCGGCACCCAGCCGGTCGCGAGAAAAACCAGTTGTCAGCAACATGTCACCAAATCAGCTCTGCGAAGGGTGAATGAATGATTGGTGCTGGGATGTCCTAACCACGGTACGTGGTTCGTTGTGCAGACCCCACCAAGGGCGGTTCCATGACGCCCGCCAATTTTGTCACGACCCTTGCGACTCTGTCTGGCTTGAAAGCTTCGGGTTTACAGGGCTTCGGGTTAATGAGGCTTGCAGTTCATGGATTTGAGGGCTCAGGGCTTATATTCTTTACTGGGCTTTGAGTTTTCAGGGTTTAGGGGTTGGAATTTACGGGGTGTAGGGCTGAGGCTTTGCGCGGTTTAGGCCTTAGGGTTTACAGGGTTTAGCGCGTGGGAGAGGTAGGGCAGTACATTGAGAGGGTCAAGGGGACTTAGCAAGTAAATGGGGATGACTGGGCTTTCTATATGGCTTGTAGGGCTTATGAGTATGCTTGCTAAGGCCCGCCTGACCCTCCATGCAGGGCATAGGATATGCGGGCTTTCGTGCTTGGGGTTCGTAGGACTTAGGGTTTACAGGGCTTGGGGCTTAAGGTTGGTAGAGCTAAACGCTTACTTTTTGTAGAGTTTGGCATTTGTAGGATTTGGGGCGGAGCATCTATAGGGTTTAAGGGCTTTTGCGCTTTAGGATTTGTATTTAGGGTTCTCTATCAACCGCACTCAATAAACAATGTTCGCAACATGCCAACCCCCAAACCGTAAACCCTAAAGTATAAGCCTTAAACCCTGGTCCCTGAAGCCCAAACCAGCCGATCCTGTGCCTTCAAACCTGGAATCACCATGGTACCAGTACATGGGTTGCTCTCCAAATTATGGACACTTTTTGGACATAGATTATTGTACGGCACTTAATATTCAGTATACCAATATAGACCTTTCTTCAGTCTTAATTCTAGGGACCCCCCAAAATGGTACACCTAATTTTGGGAAACCCCCCATTTAGTGGTACCAGAATAGGCTCCTCCTAATTTCGGGAAACCCCACATCTTGGCGGAGAATTGGGCATCCTTACGCATTGTAGGCTTTACGGGTTTAGCGATTTAGGGGTTCAGGGTTAGGGGTTTAGGGTTAAGAGGTTTATGGGTTTAGGGTTTAGGGGTTAAGGATTTATTGTTTAGGGGGTATTGCTTGGAATTCAGTAGCACTTAGAGGAAGGCTGGTTTCAAAAGAACCTCAGCGCACAGCTGCTACCTTTCTGAATCGCCTCTCTAAAAATCTCGCCTACTGCAGTTTCTTTCGCATGTCGAACATGAAGCGCATTTGGATCTTCAAGGCTTTAAGGGAATCTGAAACTAATTTGGAGCTGTAGTTATACGACGCGGAGGTAGGCACCCGCTCCCAGCAACATCCTAGAAAACCCCAAACCCTACATAAAATCTGAAGCCCGGAATCCCGAACCGTCAGCGTTACAAGTTATCGTAACGTCGGAAGGCCGGTAGGTCCCTACCAGCTTTGGTACACACGGAGGTACGGCGTGGGCAAATACAATGCGACAGTGGCATTGTCTAGAATAGCACGTATAAGAGACTACAGAATATTCCTGGATTATACCTAGGGTTTGCCCTACTTACGATTGAAACCGAGGTCATGCAGGTTGTTGCGACACATGGGGCAGGCTGCCTGTTCACAAAACCCTTTGCGTCTGACCCCAAACCCAACAGTTCTCCAGCCAAAAACCTACCCTCGGATGCCAGCCCACCAAATTGCAAGCACAAAGCCTTCACTCTTCGGCGACATGACCGTAATCGGCAGAACCCAATACCCTTCAGCGAAAGGAGAGCTAACTGGGGGCAGCCCTGGTGCTTGGCACGCGCGGCCAACTTCTCCGCTTCCGACAGTTCAGCCTGAGAGATGTACTACAGGGGCCTGAATATTACCACTATGATTTTAAAGTCTACGTGAAGTACCCTGTACCATGATTATACACAGAATCTGGGGCCACAGTATTGGTAAGTATCCAGGCCTCTACATGAGGGTTGTGGTTTAGAGTTCAGGGCTTGCGGTCTAGGACTTGGGGTTAAGCGTTCATGGTTTCAGGCTTTGGGTTCAAGATGTTGGGTGTAGGGTTCAGGGCTTAGTGCAGCAAACACCAACACCTAAAAGAGGTTTTACAAGCTCTCACATGTGGACAAGTCTAGTCTGCTACATCAGCCTGATGATGTGGGGCTCAAAAGACCAGAATAGGGTTTCTATATTCTGGGTTGTACAGGGAGCTCGAGACAGTCCTGCTTGTACGCATTACGGTTTTCATATTGTGGTGTCAACCCTGTGAACCTGAACCCGAAGCCCCCAAACCAAAACCGGATGTGATGATGATCCCGGTTTGCTAGCAGATCGTTTGGAGTGCAGACATCGTATGGAAAACATCCCCTAAAGGTCCAAGTACCTAAACAGTCCTTTCCTGACCCTGAACCTGTACTATAATTACTATTACCCGAAACCCAGGTACTTAATTATTGGGTACATGGACCCTGTGGGATCTACAGCAATTAAAAAAGACAACCATAGAGTCTGGGTTTGCAGCTCTACACTTCGAATCTTTGGGTTAGGGCGGTTAGGGGTTCTTGCTGGTCAAATTTGCGGTCAAATTTACGGAGGGATGTTAAACACCCAGGACAGCTAGTGTACAAAAAGTGGTTCAAACCTTTTTTCATTAAGGGCTTGTGGGGGGGGGGTTTGTCTTTAGACGCCTCTGTTACATCCGTGCATCCAGAGTTGAGGGCTCAGGCTTTTGACTCTCAATGTAGGACACTGCGGGTGTGAGAATTGTTTGATTGCCGGACCCTGTCTTGAGGACAGAAAAAAAGGCGCTTGCAGGAGCTACAATATTAGGTAGTACTGACACCTTGCCAACTTGCAAGCATCCTCCATTTGCGATCCTAACCACAGGTCCCCAAATTCCAGAGTTGTATAGAGTATGGAGGGGGTGCATAAGGACACCAGGAAAAGGCGCCCAAACTTGGGCCCGTAGTTCCAACCTCACACTCAACTTATTTGACTTGTTTGGCTTTAGCCTATCACTGGCTTAGAACCCCAACCCACCAAAATCCTCAATAGTAGCAATAATAATAATAATAAGAACAGCAATAACAGACATAATGACACTAAGAAACAAATATTTGCAATAAAAATCTTTGCGATAAGTTGCTGGCCTAAACCGAGTGCGTCAGGTGCATGTTTGATCAATCTCGCTAGCCAAACGACAGAAATGGAGTGGTTGTTCCGTGAACAGCCATTTCATAGAAAAGGTCCTAAGAATCAACAGCTGAATGCTCGGGTGCAGCGATCAGCAACCTTAACCCTAAACCCGAAACCCTACACCCTACGCACCTCAGCCCTAACCTGGGGTAGTGGATCCCTACAATGATCCCCATACACTCCCCTATCTCAGACCCTCCAACTACCCTCCATTCAGGCTGAAATACCCAGTATTAGGGGCCCTATACACGCCGATTTAGGGTTCTAACAGCGTCCTGGTAATGATCTTTATATTCCCTCTGCCACTGTTCCTTAGATGGGGCTTATAAATGTCTGTTTCCGGGTGCTTGGCTACCTGGCAAGGACTCAAGCTTTTCGTGTGAAGCACTTTCCAAGTTTGGCCCAGCATGAAGCCTCAATCCTAAGCCCACTTACCTAATTTTTATGGGATATATGGATATAGCTACTGATTCAGTGGTAATTACTACTGAGCTGTAGGTTATTGGAGTTACACGAAAAAATCTGTAGATTATTGGGGTTCCAGTTTACAGGTAAACCTCTGTAAGAACCATTATATAATTTTGTGCGACTGCTCAAGCCAAAGGGCAGGCTTCTCCTCCTTTTCTTCCTGGAAAACACGGGCTTGGGGTTTAGGGCTTGGGGTTTAGGGTTTAGGTTTCGGGTTTGGGGGCTAAGCTTTCGACGAACTAGGGCCCCTTGAACAGGTGTATAGTACTGACACGAGGCTATTTAGGGCCGAGGGGTTCCAAGGTTAGGGGTTGCTTGGAATCCAGAACATAAGGATCACATCTCCGTGCACATACATGGACCTTGTAGTTAATTTGGTCTGGATAACCTTCATAAGGCCAGCCAGGGGAATTATATAAGTCAGATTATGAGCCCAGTCAGAAGTAGTTACCCTAAGGGTCCAAGTACCTAATAATCATATACTTACCCTAAGCCTATACTATAATTACAATTACCCCAAACCCAAGTACCTAATTATTGGGTACTTGGACCCTGTGGGTTACCAAGTCACATAAACCTCCAGGTCAACCCTGAGCCCTAAATCCTAAACCAATAACCAGAATTGCAAAGGGGCAAAAACAAAGGACACAACTCTGCGTGAAACCGTGCGCAAAACTCCGAACATAAACCCTAGCCTATACCATTTCCAAAAATCTAAACCCTAGAAAAACTCATTCCTGAACCCTCAACCCTGTATTTCAAACCCTAAACCCTAAATAGTAGTGTCCATTTCATATTCCATTATCTCAACATAGCCCCAGTATAACCCCAATAAGTGGAGAATCTCAGACCCCACAGAGCCTCTGCATCGGGCTGGGCACTCGGATCTGTATCAGGCATGGCTCTGCTCTCCACAGCAGGAATAGATCCACTCTCTCCAGGCCCAAGGCACCAAAACAAAGGCCTTAAAGCCCTAAGCCTCAGCTCATGTTATACCGAAGTCCTAAATCCTAGACGGTGTGGTCATACACATTTGGCCTACCCGATGCTTGCTGCAACATGCTTCACTTTGCTGCTTACCATGCTGCGGTCACGGAAGCTGCATGTACACCCTTAGATTCAAGCAAGCCCTACACCCTAAAGCCTATCTTATGACGTATTCGCCCTGCATGTACTTGTGACTTGCTTCCTCCATGATTCCTTGTAATGTAGGGGCAGGACTACTGTAGGGGCTCAAAATTCGAACAATGGTTTAGGGTTCAGGTTCCAGAGGCCTCAACATTTAGCAATAACTCATGGACAACGGCATGGAAAAGAAAGTGCACCGTGAAAAGGAACAGAGGTTTTGCCAAGTGGCCCCTTTAGGGATTGAACTGTTGCAGGGGCCGAAAGAATCAGAGTAGGTCTTGGGGGGTTACCTTCATACAATACCTATAATCCACTTAGGGGGGCAATCTTGCGAAGGTCCAGTCAGGCTTGACTCGCATTTTTTGGGTGGTTTAAAGTTTAGGGCTTCAGTTGCTGAATCCCAGATGTGGGGTTTAGGCTTGTCCGCCTGTTTTAATGGGGTTATGCATACCCTGAACCTCCAAGAAATCACAAGGAAGACCATGGAACCATGGATAGCTGGTTTGCCTGGGTTGCTGCTAAGGACTTGTAATCCATTTATGTAGTAGAATAAGGAAGCCCTATTATTTACCGAATACCTGCGTCATGCTAACTCAAATTGAGCTCCGTAACAGCCACCCCAGACAGCTGGTTTCAGGATGTCTAGTCATGTGGACTTAAAGGAACGCCACTTGCCACCCTAATATGCGTCACCGTAGACATACGAGGCCTAACAAGCCACAGCCTCTAATAAGCCCTAAACCCTAAACCCTGAACCCTAAACCCTATTAATCCCCGCTACATACGGCTCAACTCTGTGGTGTCCCAAACTGCCGGGGGGTGGGGGGTGAGGGGGCGTCCATAGCAGATGAGCTATAGTCTAAACTCCTAGTATCCCCTATAAAATCCCCTATATAACCTCTTTAAGGAGTTTAGACCCTCAACTATAAACCCATCCCAATATAACCCCGTGTCGGGAGTTTAGACCATAGCTGACATAACTCCACGAGTGAAGAGGGCAAAGCTTCCTCATCCCTCCCCTGCCAACGTTGAGTATTGGCTATACCTTGGGCTTAGGGTTTAGGGTTTAAGGCCCCCACCCTGTAACATCTATATTAGGGGGTCATATCGAGGGTTAAATATAGCTATATTATACATATTATCCAGCTGTTACAGAATGGGGGCAGTACCAAGATCTACCGTTTACTATACAGCCCAGACCATACTGGGCGACACAGTTTATGTGAGTTCTGTTTTTTTTCATGCTTGGGGAATGCCCGCTGCTCTTCCAAGTTGAGCCTAGCAAGTTTACTTGCATGGGTAAGGCGGCGTACCTCCAAGCTGTAAGCCTATAACCCGCGTCAAAAATCGTTCCTACACGAGATAATCATACTTTGAAGTCTTTACACGCAGCTATGCTTCCTGTATATGGTTGGCGGGGCGCACCACTATTTTTGAATTCTTCCAGCGCCACCTGCCGCAAGAGTTCGGCCAAGGACAAGGGGATCCAGTAGTTGATAATACGGGTTTCAGGAATCGTTCTGTCATTACTGAATTTAAGAAAGTACTTCGTGATTCCGTGCTTGGACCCCTAAAGGGTATGGAGACTTCTTCAAGGGGCACAAACTCAGCAGTACGCACACATCTTGTTTTTTTCAGAAGTTCATCCGCAATCTGCTGGAAGCCCAGGAGTCTCGCAAGATCAGCCGGTGTGCGACCTGCTAGGCGGTAGCTATGCGGGTTGAGGGTAGGCAGGGACGGCTAGGTAGCAGTACATTCCCCCAATATAATATGTGACTCTATACACCCCCCCCCCCCAAAAGAACAGAAGTCTGTAGTAAGATCTTGTTCAAAGGTTCCATTTCAGGTGAGGAGGGTAATGAGGCCAGGCAGTATGCAGTGTCAAGCGCATCGTATTTTCGAGATCTGGAAAGCATTTCCTGGACTCCTTGGAGACAGAGCATGAAGGCGCTACTAAACCCTAAACCCTAAACCCCTATTAAATGGTACCCAGACTAACCTTCAAAACCCTTTTAGGTATATAGGTTACTCTAGGTAAACCCTAAACTCAGGGGACAGTTTTGAAGGTCTTGAAGGATTGAGCTCCAGCTTTGCAGCGTTTCCTGCACTCTGGTTCTACTTGACGCCTTGCCTGCCCTAAGGGCCGAAGAAGTAAAAGGGTTGAGGGTTTAGGGTTTAGGGAAAGTACCCAAGTTCGGTTTGCAGCCAAATTGGTTGAGGAAAGTATCAACACTGGAAGCAAGTTTATGAAACGCAAATAGGTGAGAACCATGGTGCTCCCAAAGTTGCAAGTAATAGTTTCCCAGAAAAGGACCTGCGAGTGCTGTCACTGCAGGACATAGAGTAGTTCTGAGGACTCTAAGTTTCAATCATGAGCGACAGTTAGCCCCTAAACCCTGTAAAGCCTGAATGTTGAGAAACCCAGTATGAGCAGTGTTTCTCGGTGGCTAAACTAGATAATTTTCAATTCTGCTTGTGAAATACATCACGAAGAGGTGGACATGATCCTACTCTATTGCGGCTATAGTATCCACCAGAAGGCTACATGACGCCTACTTAGCCCAGTTGTCATCTCATGTTCTACTTGTTTCCCACACCATTGTAGCCTAAGCCTAAGCCCTATATGTCCCTAAACTCGCAGCCCTGTCAAACATAGCCTCCGTCATCCTGCAGAAATGGCGCTGCGTCCGCAGCCACCAACACATCCACCTGCCAGCAACGTTGGGGGTTTCTATACCTGAGATGCCTTGCAAGGACTACAAACTTATTGCTTGTTAGTAGGGAATACGAGAATATGTTCCCTATATAGTTCCTGTAGTTCTATTCCCTTGTTCCACACTCGCAACCAGTAAGCGAAGGAACCATAAAAGTAGTTCCTCACTCTCCAGGCTTCCACATTAGGCCTTCGGGGGACCGTAAGGAACCACAATGGACCCTCGTCCGGAGCGGTATGAAGGCCATAGAACACTCGTTTTAGAATGCTCGTCTTAAAGCGCAATAGGAAGAGTTACGAGATTCAGGGTTTGGTTTATGGTTGAGGGTTGAGGGCTTCGGGTCATTTAGCATTTAGGCCAACACCACCCTAGAGGACCAACGCATCCTGCAAAAGGTAGTTTGCTTTGCTGCGCTAACAGCAAGCGCAGTTGTGGAGAGCACATGCTGTTGGCAACTCGGATCTCTTCAGGATTCTTGGCCAGCAATTGCTTCATGAAATCCTACTCTAACCCAACCCTAAAACCCTAAACCCGAAACCCTAAACCCGACCCTAAACCCTAAAAACCCTAACATCCCCAAACCGCACCTAGGGTCCAGCTAGGGCCCACTTCAGGGTCAGTTGTCCATTCACATGGCTCCCTCATAGGCTTCGAGGCTCAACAAAAGTATTTAACGCCAGAGATTGCGAAAGTGGGGACCCTAACCCTAAACCTTGCGTCTTAGGGTTTTGGAAGGGCGGATGCTCTGCAAGACTTCACGTAGTCGTCCTGTCAGCTGTGAACCTCGACTTGGACATGTAGTAGATGACAAAAATTGATGTTCCCCAAATGGCCATTATAGAATATAGTGTCACCTATCATTTTCGCTCATATAGACCCGCAGGATTTGAACAACAGTTCCCCAAATGACCTTTCGATTTATCCCAAGATCAAAGCATTACAATTCCTGCTTGGTTGTGCCTATGATATGTCGTTGGTCCTAGTCGCTTTGGGTGTGCATTGACATATTGGTCGTCTCCATAAATAGGGGGACTCCAATAGAGACCCCAAACATGATAATCCTTATTAGAGGGGCCCCTAAAATCGCACCCGTAATTCTGGAAAACTTCCAATATGTGTGGATATCTTATGGCAAGAAACGCAAAGCCGGGAGCAAGCCGAGTGCGGACAAAGGAGTGTGAGTATTTGTCACTCGGACAGTCTCCCCCTCATAGTAAACCACCCCACACCGCCAAGAACCAACAGCCCGCTAAGCATATAATGATACACTATCGAACATGTGTATCGTTAAGGGATCCTGCGGGGCCTACTATTCCAAGGGAGTAGGTATTTGTCCTTAAGACTTGAACGGTAAACAACCTGGAGTCCCTTGCGGTGTTGCCCATGCCAAGAGAAGCGGCAATACGCTAAAACCTAAACCCTAAACCCTGCGTCCCTTGCAATGTTTCCATGCCAAGAGAAGCAGCAATACCCTAAAGCCTAACCCTAAACCCTAAACACTGAGTCCCTTGCGATGCTTCCATGCCAAGAGAAGCAGCAATACCCTAAAACCTTAACCCTAAATCGTAAACCCTGAGTCCCCTGCAATGTTGTCCATGCCAAGAGAAGCAGCAATGTGAATGGCTGTTTGGCCGTTCATGTCCTCAGAAAATCGAGGCCACAGTCTTTGTAGGGTTTAGGGTTTACGGTCTTCAAAGGGGTTATAGGGTGATAAATAGGGTTAAACGGGGACTTTTTAAGGGACCAAGGACCCAGATAATAGGGCTTCAGGGCCCAAATACTATACATAATAGTAATGGTATTCGGGCCCTAAAACACTATTATCTGGGGCCCTGGACCCTTAGGATAGGGTTTGGGGTTCACGGTCTTCCGAGCGTCCACATTTTCCAAAGGGCCGCCGATTCAGGCACCTGTATGTTTATATGGTATATACTTGGGGCACAGGGGTTCCTAGACAGGTACTTTGGAACCTTAATATAAACAATATGTGTTCATGGACCTAAGCAGTTTACAACAAATTGGTACGGAGGCCCGTTCGGTGCGGCCAAGCCGAATTCAAAGCATCCTCCTCAGAACTGGGTTGCAGTTCAAGGAAGTTGGCAAAGATGCATATATTGTCCAGCGAGCAGCGTTTCCTGATAAAGGTACCTTAGCTTATGTTCCTTAAAAGTATACTTGAAGGTTCATGGGACTTATAGGGGTTACCCCAATTATAGGTAGGGTTATAAGCTCAAAAATAAGTAGTTACTAAGTCCCATGATCCTTAAAGTAGCTACCTCAAGGACACCACAGAAGCAAAGACTCTGAGCTGAGATTCATCATTTGCTGGGGGTCAAGTGCGTGGGCTTAGAGCCTGAGAACGGGCTCCTTATTGGAAAAGGAATACATGTTTCTAGGGTTTAAACCATGGGTCCCTAGTATGGGCCCTTAATTCTGGGATCCTTACGTGCCTACTATACATCCTACATGTACCCTTAAGGGTCCCTAGAATCCCTAAAAGGCCCAATTAGGGGAGGTTCTTCTAACCTTAGAATGTTTCTTCATCCGTTGTCCAAACTGTAAAGTTTTTAGCGCTGACCCGAATAAAGTGCCCTTCGGTTCAGATTCCCTGCAACCCACGGTGAGCGGAGCTGTAATGAAACCCTAAGCTACAGCTACAATGTGAACCGTAAACCCGAACAACACATAAAACCCTAACCAAAACGAAACCCTAAACCCTAAACCTTAGATAGTAGTTTCTGTTCTCTTTTCCATTCTCCCTATACTACATTACCCCTATATTAAACCTCTATATCAAACCCTAACCCCTAAAACCCCCAAGGTCAGGATGAATTGAATTGGATTTCAAATTGCCCTATAGAGCTCCCAGTTGCCTACGAAGTAGGTCTGCAACTAAAGGGTATATATAACACAGGACCCATTATTTTGGCAACTGGAGCCCTAGGGTTGTATACTGTAGGGAGTTCGGACTCCAAGACCAAAGGAAAGATACGCATGCTCAAAAACACACCACAAGACTGTGGTGGATATGAACCCTATACAGTTTCTTTTAAGCAAGCCCCATTGCGTGGGTTAAGGGAACCTTCGGCTGGGGAGTTAGCCAGTGGGTGCTGTAGCTGAAGGCTTTCGGGTTCAGGATTTACGCTTATCTGGCGAGACTAAGTGGGGGATAACTACCCTATAATTTCCTTAGAGTAGGGGTCTCTGGAGGTACGTGGATAAAACCGCAATAAGTTTGGGATACGCCTGGCCATACATTAGGGGAACTAAGTCTGTAGATCTTAACAGCGCAATTTTAACCACTTGTCACCTTCACCCCTAAACCCTAAACCAGACTCAACTCTAGGCTATAAAACCGGAAATGATCGCCGCGGGTCAGGTGCATCAGCTTCTGCGCGTGCTCTCAGCAAAAGCTCCTCAGACCAATGTGGGGGTTTGCTAAATTTGGATCCCCTTTTTTGTTGACTCCAACCTCTTGATGATACAGTGGTACACTACAAGCCCATTATCTAAAAACGTGGAACACGTGCTTGATAATTCAGCGTGCTCAATCAAATAGCAAGGTCAAAATAGTGTAGCATGACTCAAGCGTAGGTTTGGTCAAGTGTCCAAAAGTCCAGGATGTAAAGCCTCACAAAATATTGCTTAAAGGATCCTTGAGGGGAGTATGGACCCCATAATCCTCGTCTATTCCCCATGTATCCTGGGTTGCAGCTTAATCCCTAAAGGGTCCAAGTACCTAATCATCATATACTTACCCAAAACCGATGCTATAATTACGAGTACCCAAAACCCAAGTACCAAATTATTGAGTACTTGGACCCTAAACCCTAAACCCCACGTACCCCTATATTCTTCTATATATCCCCTTTGAGGGACCTAACTATGGGTTCTTGGACCCTCTGGGAATGGGGTTTGGTCAGCACCCATAGCTAGGGATGCAACTCTAGGGCTTGTCTGCATGAGGACAGTTGGGATCATAAGTAAGGTTCTGATAGGTTTTAGGGTCTAGGGCTTAGAGTTCTGGATTTAGGATGCTCAAACGAGCCGAGTTAGAAGTAGTTACTAATCGCATGAACCCTAAACCCAAACACTGAACGCTCACTCCGAAACCTGGAGGCCGCAAACACTAAGCCAAAAAAAGTCCAAGTAGATCCGAAGTGCACTGAGTCTCTAGGTAGAACCTTCCGGGTAGCGATTGGTTCATGGTGCTGATAATCAAAAAAACACCTTTTTGTGAACCCCCCTCACTTGCAACTCGAAGCTTCAGCGTCGTATATGCAGAAATTCGGGTTCAGGCTCCAGGGACCCAAAGTGCGTTCCTGCGTTGTAGGTAACATAACTTCGTATCCGGACTAGGAAAGAACAATCCGCGCTGTGGTTGAATCTACGCCAAAAACACTCAATTTTAAACACCCGACCCCTGAACCCTCGCACCTAGCTGCTGCCAAGCCGCGACGACCCCCTCATGCCCGCCCCAAACCTTCTTCTGGGCTGCTGTCAAGGAACTTCAACTAGGGTTCGGGGTCCAGGGTCTAAAGTTCAGGGTGGGTGGTCTTTGAGGAAGGAAGTGAAACCAAGTCTTAACATGAAGGAAACTCAACGGAAAAGACAAGGCAACATTAAATGGAGGGGTTCTATGGGGCTGTACACAGGATTAAGGAACAGAAGCTAAGTTATCCTAAGACAGGTATCTACCGAAACCATTAAGGCTTCCTTACAATGGTAAATTAGTCTAAGTTCCTGGACAGCAAACTTTCTGTGGAAGCCAATGCCTGTGTCATGGTCAGGACATGGGTTCCGGGTTTAAGATTTCAGGCTTATGAGTCTCCCACGTACCCCTACAACAAAGTTTGGTGTAGGTTTCAGAGCGTAATTAGGATCATAAAGACACAAAGAGGCAGGAGGGGCACGGTACAGACATTGGTTGAGCTAGTGGTTTTCGAGTAGAGGTCTCATTGGTACCATCTTGTATATACCCAGACTTGTTGATGATAATTCGATCTACCTTGCATGGACCCTCCAGTAAGGCATCAATACAATTGAGAATTACCAAGCGAGCAAGGCGCTGTTAGATGGAAAGCACGTGGAAGCTGCAGCACAAGCCGCAAACTGCTTACCTGACATGAAAAACATTGCCTTACATTTGCCAAGGATCTTGACATCGGCAACCCTGATTACATTGCTTTTTACGAAGACCCCCATCCCCTGGGTTATGGGACCCTAAACCCTAAACCTTAAATCCTAGACCCTAAGCCCTAAACCCTAAACCCGGTGAAACCCATGTCACTGCGCGAGCAAAGGCTCGAAGGTTGGAAAGGGGAGCACGCAACAAAGCCTAAGCCAGAGGGTCCAATGGTACCCAATAATTAGGCCCCTTTAAGGGGATACATAGGGGTATATAGGGGTATATAAGGGCATATTGGGTTTAGGGTTTAGTATCCAAGTACCCAAGAATCAGGTACTTGGGTTTTGGGCAATAGTAATTATAATGCACGCTTCAGGTAAGTATTTGGTCATCAGGTACTGGGACCCTTAGGATAATGTAGGTAATGCATACGGACTTTAGGATGTAATGCGGGTGCCCGAATCCCCAAGGTAGGTAGAACACTGGACCAACACACCTAAACATAGCTAACAAAACCGTAAACCCCTAAACAAGGCCACTCTACTACATACTGTTGGAGCCCAGGTAGGCTTCATAGACTCAGGGCCTGAGGGTCAGGCAGGCGCTAGAGGCATGAATGGTTGAGATAATGCATGCAGTAGCTACATGGCAGATACCAAAACAAGGGTGCACTTTGCCAAGCCTCTGCTTCCCAGAGCAGAAGTAAGTGGAATTCAACGGGACTAGTCAAAGGCGATCCGATCCCCACCACCACGTGAGGTTTAGAGAGGGGAGGGGGTTGACGTGTTTGCCGCCGGGTGGCAGCATCATGCAGTGCAGCGCTTGCTGCCCGATCAGTAGCGTTCAGCACATGTCCGCGCGTAAGAAGGTGCTTGACCTGGACTGACACTCCCCTCAACTAGGGTTTAGGATTTAGGATTTAGGGCAGCCCTCAAAGCCCAAAATTCCAGAAGCTGGGCTTTGAAAGGACAGCTTGCAAAGACTTTGTTGGAGGTTCCATGCCTTTTTGGAAAGTTTAGGGCTTGCTAAACATAAGCCAGACATCCTAAAACCCTAATATCATGAATTGCACTCTGCAAGGGAACGGAAATACAGAACAACTCACATGGCGAGTTTGGACTCTATAGGGAGTATGTTGGAAACTGCCATGCAGATTCGAGTAGATGCTCAAAAGACAACCTACACAATCCTCCGCGGGGAGCCCATGATTAGTATCTTGATTATGATTTGCATGTGAGCTATAGCCTCAAATCCTAGTATTCACCTTAGTATCCCTTTTAGTAGTCCCCATAAATAATCCCCTATATAACAAACCCTTAAATCCTAAACCCTAAACGCGCATCTTGCAGCTTGGGAACCCTAAGCCCTGAGCCCTTAACTCCTACACCTTTGAATCCTAAACCCTAAACGCAGCTTGAGAACTCTAAACCCCAAACCCTAAATCCCTAAATCCTTGTGCCCTAAACGCGCATCTTGCAACTTGAGAACCATGTCCACGTGGCCATTGGCAGCTGCCCAGTGAAGCGGCACTGCCCCTTCACAGTCTCGTACCGAACTGTCCTTCGAGCTGAAGGATTAGGGCAATTGGAGTAACCCCTATAAGGCCATTTAGGGGGGTTATAAGTAGGGTTATAAGCCCAGTTATAAGTAGTTACTTAGTCCCATGAACCTTCAAGTAGGGTTCAGGGTATATGTCCTGGGGTACTGTAGGATATAAGGTTCAGGGGGTAGCGTGTAGGGTGTACAGTAGTAGGGTTTGAGAGTAATGTAGAAGACTGAATAATCACCAAATAAATGGATAACCCAATAAGCAAGAATGTGGCAAACAGAATGAAAATTGAGCTTGTAAAGAGGTTCTTAGGGTGTGTAGTGCAGGGAAGATTGAACAAATACCAATATCCTTTTGGAGGCTATTTGGTGCCCCTATACCATAAATATACAAGGAATCTAAAGCCACAATGGGTAGTTTTTCAGACTTGTAAAGAAGTTGCTTCCAACCGGGCGGTTATGAGATCCTAGCTATGTTCTCTACCTGCGCTAACGCAAGTCTCACTAAAAGGCTCTGTACCTAGTATCTTGTCATCCTCACGTGTCCTAGTATTTTGATATCCTCACGTGTCTTTAAAGGCTTACTGTACACTAAATATCTCCATATGCAACTATATACACAAAGATATGTTCATGCACCCTATGCCTCCCTCTATATGAGAGTTTCCCTCAATCAGGGGAACCCCAATGTAGTCTCCAGGATATTATAGTCCTGATTAGAGGACCCACCCCCCAAAAAAAAGTGACCTCTAATTTCGGCAAATCGGTAAACCCTAAATCCTACATGACCCCTGCATTATTTAATCCCTACATCCGAGACCTTATACAGCCTCTTTATAACCCCTTACAACCCCTATGTCTCCTCGAAGTGTACCCCTAATTTTGGACAACCCCCAAATCCCGACCTATCCAAAATTCTAACCTATGACATGCCTGGGGATCACTCGGGGGGTTTCCCAAAATCAGGGTACCTTTGGAGGGGATATAGGGATTGTATAATACAGGGTTGCAGGGGTCATACATCGATTTCCAAAATTAGGGGTACCGCTTTTAGGAGCCCGAAGTCCACATAATGAGGATAATCATATTATCAAATTCTTTCTGGCTCCTCTTTTTATGGAAGCTTCCACTTGGAGAACATCGCGCCTGAACCCTTTGCGAACTCCCAAATCCTACCCGAAAGCCTGATATGTTCCGAATTTAGGGTTCAGTGTTTAGGGATTGCCCAAAATTAGGAACATTTTTTTGTTTTGGGGGGGGGGGAGGGGGTGGTTCCCTAAATGAGGATTATAGCATCTCGGGGTCTTGCTGGGATTCTCCTGGGAAATTACCATATCCCGTAATTACAGAATGTACCTGCAATCATATTCGGGACCCTAGTGTATGGTCTTTGGTATGTTCTGTAACTGAGGTATGTTGGTTAAGGATGTCCAGAACCCTCTGGGGGCATGTTACCGTTTTGCATGGGCGGCTCCCCCCTGAGCCGCCCGACGCCTCTGGATCTCATGATGATGATAATGGTTGGACAGGTAGGATCACTTCCACAGGCTCATGCACCGGATGGATACTCATGATTTTTATTCATTGGCTTTCCACAGTCTTAAGTGTCACACATGAGTTGCATTATCCCTGCGCAGAGAAACAGAACAGTTATTGTAATACTTTATTTGTGTGGGAAATGCGAGTGTCATGCAGGTTGCTCGATCAACTCTGCAGCAAAAATTGATGACGATTGCATGCGTGCGGTGTGACCCGGTATGATTGTGGATGACACAATGACTGAGATGATGATGCGTTGTGAGTGATTAGTTCATGCTACTGCAAGTTCTGTTAGTTGATGTGGATGATGTTGCTTCAGTTGGTTTGATCCATGCTGCAGGTTAGTGTTGAGCGAGTGTGTAGCGCATGCTCTTACGTCGCATTGTTATTATTGAGTTTCTCGATATTCGCCGATAAAGCAACCCAAAAAATCGAGAATATTCTCATAATGAATCATAATGAACCATGATGATGATTGATGATGATATCAATGATGCTGAA